>JAOCZM010000169.1:0-88713 GCA_026122235.1 Vinca minor
GCGCGGGCGAGGACGTTGGCGGCGCTGGTCCCGAGCGAGACCCGCCGGGCGTGCTCTGCGAGAGCGGCGCTCGCCACCGCGTCCAGCGCCTCGATCATGCTGCCGGCGGTCTCGGCCGGATCGTGCACGGTGCTGGCTGTCATCGCCGCGATGCCGATCTGCGCTGTCTCGATCACGGTCCGCATCCGCGCGGCCTGGGCGATCAGTCGGGCGTAGCTCGGGGCGTTGCTGACGGTGGTGGCGCCGTGCATCAGGTTGACGAGGTACTGGCCCGACCGTGACCCCGCCGAGGTCCGCATCGCCGAGGATCGGCCTTCATCAGCCTGAGGTCGATCGCCTCGCCGGCATCGCGACGGGCGACCATCGCCGCGAAAAGATCTGCTCGGTGAAGCGGATCGCAGAAGTCGTCTGGGCTGGACGAAATCTCGTGCCCGGTCGATCGCGTCGTTGTGGTGCAGGATGGCGCCGAGCAAACCCTGTCTCGGACTCGACGGCGCTCGGCGGGAGCGCGTCGAGCGAGGCGGTCAGCGCATCATCGCGACGCCTCCCTGCTCTGCGGCCTGCAGCGCCTCGATCAGCGCCGGCAGGGTCTTCCGGGCGATGCAGATGCCGGCCGGGGTCGGATGCGGCTCGCCGCTGCCGCGGCGCGGTGCCGAGAACACCCGCATGTCCACCAGCGTGAAGCCGTCGTGGACGCTGAGGCTGATCCGGATCTCCTGGCTGTTGTTCTTTCCGGACGGTGGCGACGGTGCGGAGGTCGCTCATAAGCAGCCCTCCTGAAGGAAGGCGCGCACCTCGGCCGGCTGGCGGAACACGCCGCAGACCATGCCCTCGCGGTCGATCAGGGCCACGAGGCGGGCTTGTCAGGGACGGTCGCCCGGCCCTATCCTGCGATCCGGTTCTGTTTTGCCAGAGCCCTTCTGATTAGCGCCGTTGCGGGCTTCACCCCCGCGACGGCGTTTCCATGTTTGGTACCCATTCCTCGTTCCTTTCGTCGCTGTGCGACGAGGAACAAAAGGGTCAACGA
Source organism: Vinca minor (assembly GCA_026122235.1). Classification (NCBI taxonomy): domain Eukaryota; kingdom Viridiplantae; phylum Streptophyta; class Magnoliopsida; order Gentianales; family Apocynaceae; genus Vinca; species Vinca minor. The sequence goes on from JAOCZM010000169.1 coordinate 1,028, forward strand.
TTTCAACGACCTGCTAGGGCCTTCCAAGCTGAATACCCGGGTTCGATTCCCGGTACCCGCTCCACCTCCTCTTCCGACCCCGTTCCCCGATCATCCCGACGCGTCGGCTCTCGCCGCTCACGCGGTCGCGGGCTGCTTCGTCGTGGCGGGAGACGCCGAGCGAGGTCAGGCCGCGCCGTAGCGATCGCTGAGGCTGCTGGCGAGGCCGTCGGCGAATTTCGCGGCGGCGACGGGGAGCATGCGCCCGCGCAGCTGCCCGAGGATCAGGGTCATGGGCGGAAGGTCGCGGTCGTCGATGGGGCGGCTGACGAGACGGGAATCGTCGGGGATGCCGCTCGGAACCTGCAGGCTCACCGCGTCCTCGCGCAGGACGAGGTTGCGCAGGAATTCGAGCGAGCTCGATTCGATGGTGGGCCTCACCGGCGTGCCGCGCCGCGCCAGCGCGTCGTCGAGGTGATGCCGGATCGCCAGGGACCGGTCGGGCAGCGCCAGGGGATGGGCGAGGCAGTCGCGCAGGCGCACCGGCCCTTGCTCCGCCGACAAGGGGATGGGATGTCCGCATCAGCACGCACAGGGTCTGCCGGCAGGCGAACAGGACGTGCAGGTCCGCGGAGGGCGGCGGCTGCAGGACCAGGGCGAGATCGGCCTCGAAGGCGGTGAGTGCCGCCACGGCCTGGGCATGATCGCGCACCTGCACCGTGAACGAGACCATGGGAAAGCGCGCGCGGTAGGCCTCCACCTCGTCGGGCACCACATGGTTGACGAAGGCCTGACTGCAGGCGAGGGCGACGTGGCCGCGACGCACGCCGGAGAGATCGGCGATCTGCGAGCGGACGCGCTCCATGTCAGAGACCTGATCGCGGATGTGGCGCACCAGCAGCTCGCCGGCCGCGTTGAGGCGCATGCCCTGGGCCAGCCGCTCGAAGATCGGCGTGCCGAGTTCGTATTCGAGGTCCTGGATCTGACGGGTCAGGGCCGAGGGGGTGATGTTGAGCCCTTCCGCCGCCCGGCGGATCGAGCCGCGCCGCGCCACCTCGGCAACGTAGGTCAGCGTGCGCAGGTGCTTCATCGCCGACCCGTCTGCCTGTTGCCGATAACGCAACGCATTAGTCGATAAGCAGCACTCGTTTGCAACGCGCCACCGGCCTACCGTCCACGATCATGGCATCACGGAGCCGGCACGGATGATTCGTCGTCGCACATTCCTCGCCGGCCTCGGCGCCGGCACGTTGCTCGGTCCGTCCCTGGCGCGCGCCGAGACCCCCACGGTGATCCGGATGGGATCGCTGAAGCTGATCCATTCGATCGCGCCATATTTCTACGCGCAGTTCGCGCCGCCCGGCGTCACCGTGGAGGTGATCCCGTTCGAGAGCCCGACCGAGTGCAAGAACGCCGTCGTCACGAAATCGGTGGATTTCGGCACGTTCGGCATCGCCGCCGGGACCCTCGGCGCGGCGGCCGGCGAGCCCATCGTCGTCATCGCCTCCACCTGCAACCGCGGCATGGCGATCGTCGCCAAGACCGGGTCGGGCATCGCCAAGGTCGCCGACCTCAGGGGCAAGCGCGTGGCGCTCTGGCCGGGCTCGACCCAGGAGGTCTTCGCCCTGGAGCGCATGCGGATGGAGGGCCTGAGCGTGAAGGACATCACGCCCGTCCGCATCTCCTTCAGCGAAATGCACATCGCCCTCGCCCGCGGCGATGTCGACGCTTACGTCGGCGCCGAGCCCGCCCCCGGCGTCAGCCTCTCCACCGGCATCGGCACCCTCGTCGAATATCCCTACGGCACCGAGATGGGCTCCCTGAACATGGTGTTCGGGGTCCATCGCGACACGATCGCCGAACGGCCGGACGTGGTGAAGACCATGCTCGAGATCCACCGCAAGGGCTCGGACTTCGCGCAGGCCAACCGCGATGCCACGGTGGCGATGGCGGTGCAGAAGCTCGGCCAGAAGCGCGAGGCGATCGAGCTCTCGGTGCCCAACGTCGAGTTCAAGTGGAAGCTCGGCGAGACCGAGGTCAGGCAGGCCAAGGCCTATGCCGATCACATGATGGCGGCCAGGCAGATCAAGCGCCTGCCGGATTTCGCGAGCTTCATCGATACGCGCTTCGTCGACGCCATGAGGGATTCGTGAGCGCCCCCGCCGTCTCCGCGCCCGCGGTGACGGAGACGCCCGCCCGCCGGACGCTGCCGAGCCTCGCCCGCCTGCGCCAGCCCGTGCTGGCCCTGGCGCTTCCCGTCGCCCTGGGGGTGGCGTGGCATCTTCTCACCGCGGGCAGGCCCTACAGCCTGATCCCGCCGCCCGCGGAGGTCTGGGCGGCCATGCTCGACCTCGCCCTGGGCGGGCCGGACGGCGACGCGTTCAGCGGCACGCTCGTCGACCACCTCGCGGCCTCCCTCGGCCGCGTCTTCGGCGGATTCGGTCTCGCCGCCCTGGCGGCGGTGCCCTTGGGCCTCCTCATCGGGCGGGTGCCGCTGGCGCGGCAGGTGCTCGATCCGACCCTTCAGATCCTGCGCCCGGTGCCGGTGACGGCGTGGCTTCCCCTGGCGATGATCCTGTTCGGCCTCGGGCCGCGCTCCGCCTACTTCCTCGTCTTCCTCGGCGCGTTCTACCCGATCCTGGTCAACACCATCTTTCGGGGTACGCTCGGTGGAGCCGCGCCTGTTCGAGGCGGCGGCCATGCTCGGCTGCCGCGGCTCGGCGCAATTCGCCCGCGTGGTGCTGCCGGCGGCCCTGCCGTCGATCTTCACCGGCCTGCGCCTCGGCCTGGGCTTCGCCTGGGTGGTGATCGTCGTCGGCGAGATGACCGGGGTTCCCACCGGCCTCGGCGCGATCATCATGGAGGCGCGCCAGCTCTCCCGCACCGAGATCGTGATCTGCGGGATGATGGTGATCGGCGTCGCCGGGTACCTCTGCGACCGGGCGGTGATGCTCGTCGGCCAGCGCCTCCTGGCCTGGAATCCGTCCCATGGGTGATCACAATGGCTGAAGCCACCGTGCCGATCCTCGACATCCGCAACGTCTCGAAATCCTTCGCCGTCCAGGGCCGCAGCATCCAGGCCCTGAGCGGGGCCAACCTCACGGTCGCCAAGGGCGAGTTCATCTGCCTCCTCGGGGCCTCGGGCTGCGGCAAGTCCACCCTGCTGCGCATCATCGCCGGGTTCGACACCGCCACCGGTGGCGAGGCCGTGATGTGGGACAGGCCGATCGACGGTCCCGGACCGAGCCGGGGCATGGTGTTCCAGGATTACGGCCTGTTCCCCTGGCTGACGGTGCGCGACAACATCGGCTTCGGGCCGCGATCGCTCGGCCGGCCGGCGCCGGAGATCCGCGAGATCGTCGAGCGCTACATCGCCCTCGTCGGGCTCCTGCCCTTCGCCGACGCCTATCCGCACCAGTTGTCCGGCGGCATGAAGCAGCGCGTCGCCATCGCCCGGGTGCTCGCCAACGATGCCGAGATCGTCCTGATGGACGAGCCGTTCGGGGCGCTCGACGCCATGACCCGCGAACGGCTGCAGGACGAACTCCTCGACCTGTGGAGTCGCACCGGGCTCACCGTCCTGTTCGTGACCCACGCCATCGAGGAGGCGATCTTCCTCGCCGATCGGGTGGTGGTGATGTCGCCGAGCCCCGGCCGGATCGACGCGATCCACGGCATCGACCTCGCCCGCCGCCGCGACGTGTCGAGCCCGGCCTTCAACGACGTGCGGCGGATGCTCTCCGCCCAGCTCCACAGCCACCACGCCCCGGTCGCCGCGTGAGCACCGCCGATTGGCAGCGGATGGACCGCGAGGCCCTGAGCCGGGCCTACGACAATACCGGCGCCGTCGCCGACAGCGCCGAGCGTCTCGCCGGCTGGCGGACACGCAGCGCCGCGTTTCGTGCCCGGCACGACGGGGAACTCGATCGCGCCTACGGCGAGCGCGCCCGCAACCGGATCGACCTGTTCCGCTGCGGCGCCGAGGCCGCGCCGCTCCTCGTCTTCCTCCATGGCGGCTACTGGATGCGCAACGCGCGGCAGGATTTCGCCTGCATGGCCACCGGGCCGCTCGCCCATGGTCTGGATGTCGCTCTGGTCGGCTACACCCTGGCGCCCGAGGCGAGCCTCACCGAGATCGCCCGCGAGATCCGGTCGGCCCTGGCGTACTTACGGGAATCGGAGGCGGGCGGGCGCGACCGCCGCCTCGTCGTCTCGGGCTGGTCGGCCGGCGGCCATCTCGCGGCTCCTGGCCATGGCGTGGCCGGACGTGGATGCCGGCCTCGCCATCAGCGGCGTGTTCGATCTCGCCCCGATCCGTCGCACCCGCCTCGACGATACGCTGAACCTGACGGAGGCCGAGGTCGATGCGCTCTCGCCGATCCGGCATGTGCACCGGACCGACAAGCCTCTCGCCATCGTCTGCGGCGCCGACGAGTTGCCCGAGTTGCGCAGGCAATCGGCGGAGTACGACCTTGCCTGGAAGGCCTGCGGAAATGCGAGCCCCTACGCCGAACTGAGCGGCCGAGACCACTTCTCGATCCTCGATGAGCTGATCGATCCGGGCGGCGCGCTGACCGCGCGCGTGGTGGCGCTGGCGCGGCCCGGGAAAATCTAGGCGACCGGCGCCCGTGCGATCGACCCGAACGCGCGACGGCTGCGACTTTCGTCCTCCACCCCGAGACGCGGTGCCCGCTCCACCGGCAGAAAAGCCGCGCTGCCCGCGACGCCCGGCCCGCGCCGCCATCGTGGCGGGCGTGCTGGCGAAACGGCGATCGCACTGGGGCGTGACTTGCTCGGCAGGCACGGCGCGGGCGATCGTATCCACGGATCGCATCGCCGCCGCGCTCTCCCCTCTGCGGGGGGAGCGCATCGTTCGAACCGTCGATGTGTGACGCCGATCGTCCGGACGAGGCGGCCGAGCAGGACCTCACACGCATCAGGGGGCAAAACCGTTGAAGCTGTTCATTGCCGGGCTGGCCACCGAGACCAACACCTTCGCCCCGCTGCCCACCGGGCGCTCGGCCTTCCTGGCCGATTACGCCCGCCGCGACGGGAAGCCGGAACCCGCCGCGCTTGAGCAACATCGGCCTCAAGGCGTGGCGCGAACTCGGCGAGGCCGACGGGCACGAGGTCGTGGAAAGCATGTCCACCTTCGCCCAGCCCGGCGGCATCACCATCCGCGCCGTCTACGAGGAGCTGCGCGACACCCTGCTCGACGACCTGAAGGCGGCGCTGCCGGTGGATGCGGTGCTGCTGTTCATGCACGGCGCGATGGTCGCCGAGGACTACGACGATTGCGAGGGCGACACCCTGGCGCGCGTGCGCGCCCTCGTCGGCCCCGAGACGACGATCGGCGTCGAACTCGACCTGCACTGCCATCTCACCGAGACGATGCGCGGGAACGCCGACGTCATCGTGATCTACAAGGAATACCCGCATACCGACATCGTGGAGCGCGCCCGCGACCTCTACCGGCTCGTGATCGGCACCGCCGACGGCACGATCGCCCCGGTGATGGCGCTCCACGATTGCCGCATGGTCGACATGTGGCGCACCTCGCGGGGGCCCGTCGCCGCGTTCGTGCGCCGGATGGAGGCGCTCGAGGGCCGTGACGGCATCCTCTCGGTCTCCTTCGGACACGGCTTTCCCTGGGGGGACGTGGCCGAGGTCGGCGCGCGGATGCTGGTGATCGCCGACGGCGACATGGGACAGGCGGAGCGCCTCGCGAAGGACCTCGCCGAAGCCGTCTGGGCGATGCGCGAGGAGGCCACGACCCGCACCGACTCGATCGATGCCGCGATCGATGCGGCCCTGGCCTCCGCAGACCCGCGCCCGATGGTGCTCGCCGACATCGCCGACAATGCCGGCGCCGGGGCGCCGTCGGACAACACCTCGGTTCTCGCGCGGCTCGCCGCCCGCAAGGTGCGGGGCGCGGCGATCGGGCTGATCTGGGATCCCGGGGCTGTCGGCATCTGCCGCGAGGCCGGGATCGGTGCGAGGTTCACCCTCCGCATCGGCGGCAAGTGCGGGGTCGCCCTCAGGGGGATCCGGTGGACCTGCCCATCGTCGTGCGCGGCCTGTCCGAGGCGCACAGCCAGGAGGGACTGAGCGGCGGCCGGGCGCTGCTCGGCCCCTCCGCCTGGGTCGAGGCCGACGGCATCCACATCGTCCTGACCAGCCAGCGTCAGCAGCCCTTTGCGCCGGACGCCTTCACCGGGCTCGGCCTGACGCTTGCCGACCAGCGCATCGTGGTGGTGAAGTCGATGCAGCATTTCCACGCCGCCTTCGCACCGATCGCCTCGGAGGTCCGCTACGTCTCGGCGCCCGGCGCGGTGCCGCCCGATTACGGCGCGATCCCCTATACCAAGCGCGACCCGAATTACTGGCCGCGCGTCGCCGACCCGTTCGCGGAGCCTCTGTGATGCCGGACCTGACCTTCGACACCGCAGCGATGCTGGCTGCCTTGCGCCCCTGGATCGAGTGCGAGAGCCCGACCCACGACGCGGAGGCCGTGAACCGGATGATGGCGCTCGCCGCGCGCGATCTCGCCATCGCCGGCGCCATTGTGGAGACCATCCCCGGCCGGATGGGCCTGGGCGATTGCGTCCGGGCACGCTTTCCCCATCCCCGGCGGGACGAGCCCGGCATCCTGGTGATGGGCCATCTCGACACGGTGCATCCGGTCGGCACGCTGAAAGCCCTGCCCTGGCGCATCGAAGGGGATCGCGCCTACGGCCCCGGCATCCTCGATATGAAGGGCGGGAATCTCATCGCCCTCGAAGCGATTCGGGCACTGATCGCGGCGGGCCGCCGGACGCCGCTGCCGATCACCGTGCTGCTCACCAGCGACGAGGAGATCGGCAGCCCGTCGACCCGCGACCTGATCGAGGCCGAGGCCGCCCGCCACCGCTACGTGCTGGTGCCGGAGCCCGGCATGCCCGACGGCGGCGTGGTCACCGGCCGCTACGCCATCGCCCGGTTCGACCTCACCGCCACCGGCCGCCCGAGCCATGCCGGCGCCGCGCTCAGGAAGGCCGCTCGGCGATCCGCACCATGGCCGAGAAGATCCTGGCGATCGAGGCGATGACCGGCGAGGACTGCACCTTCAGCGTCGGGATCGTGAACGGCGGCAGCTGGGTCAACTGCGTGCCCACCACCTGCACGGGCCAGGCGCTGAGCAGCGCCAAGCGCCAGCCCGACCTGGACCACGGCGTCGCGCGGATGCTGGCGCTCTCGGGCGAATCCGGCGGCGTGAGTTTTCACGTGGAACGCGGCGTCACCCGCCCGGTCTGGGAGGCCGACGCCGCCTCGACGGCGCTCTACGAGACGGCGGTCGCGGTGGCGGCTGTGCAAGGCCTCGCCCTCCCGCACCGCAGCTTCGGTGGCGGCTCCGACGGCAACTTCACCGGTGCGCTCGGCATCCCGACGCTGGACGGCCTCGGCGTGATGGGCCGGGGCTATCACACGCTGGACGAGCATATCGATGTCGGCTCGCTCGCCGAGCGGGCGCGGCTGTTCGCCGGGCTGTTGACGGCGCTCGGCGAGGCGTGATCGCGCGCTCAATCCTTGCCCACCGACATCAGCAGCCGCTCGGTCTTGGCGTCTTCGATGCGGTTCACCATGCGGCGGCCCTCGTGGACGTCGCGCACGGTCTTGGTCGCGGTGATGCAGGACTGGACGAGCATGACCACGCCCATGGCGAGGTAGCCCTTGATCCAGATGTCCACCGGCAGGAACAGGATGCCGCCGGCCACCATCGCGGCCGAACCGAGGAAGGCGGCGTAGGTGAAGCTGACCCAGGCGCCGGAATGCTGCGTGGTCTCGTTGGTCATGACGATCTCCTATGTGGGAAACTGAAGGGGGAGAGGATCAGGCGGCCTGCGTGAGCCCGGCCTTGCGGCGCAGGCGCTCCAGCACGTCGTCGCGGGTGGTACGGGTGCGCGGGCCGAACCCCTCGCGCTCCAGGCGCTCGGCGATGTCGGTGCCGTCGATCTCATCGAGCGCCGCCTCGGTGTCGGTGGCCTCGGCCTGGAGGTTGCGCAGGCGCGCCAGCGTCGCCTCCGCCTCGCGCAGGGTCGCCGTGTCGTGGCGGCCGGTCTGCGCGCCGAGCCGGCGCACGCGCTTCGGTGGCGCCGGCGATCCGCCGGCCGCGCTCCAGCTCCGCCTGCCGGCGGGCGGCGTCCGCCACGGTGGAGCGGATGCGCGCGACCTCGGCCGCGAAGCGCGCGCGGGCCTCGCGGATCGCGGCGCGCTCGGCCTCGAGTTCCGCGATCGCCCCGGCGGCCTCCGCCGCGAGATCCTCGCGTCCGGCGGCGAGCGCCGCGACGGCGCGCTCCTCGAGGTCCGTCGCCCGCGCGTCGATCCCGTCGATCCGCCGTGCCTCGGCCTGATCGCCGGCGATGGCCGCCGCCAGAGCCCGGCGGCTGCGCTCCAGCGCGGCGCGGGTCTCGCGGATCTGCTGGTCGAGGATCAGCAGGGCGTTGCGGTCGTGGAGATCCTCGGTGGCGCGGGCGGCGTGTCCCCGTGCCAGGATCCGAAGCAGCTTGAGCATCGTGTGGCTCCCGTTCTATGAACATCGTTCACAAGAGAAGGCTATGCGAGCGATGAACAGCGTTCAAGTGCTATTTTGCACATCGTATAAAAAAGCGATCGGGCGGGTTGCGGTGAGCGCGCCAGACCTCCCCGCAAAGCCGAAGGCGGAGGCGCGGCGCACCGCTCTGCGGGACAAGCTGATCGACGCCGCCGAGGGGATCATCGCCGCCGAGGGGCTCGGGGCCTTGCGCGCGCGCGACCTTGCGGCTGGCGCCGGCTGCGCGGTCGGGGCGATCTACACCGCGTTTCCCGACCTCGACGCCCTGATCCTGGAGGTGAACCTGCGCACGCTCGGCCTGTTCGAGGCAGCGCTCGGACCCGACACCGGGTTCGCGGAAGACCGCGCCGACGACGAACTGGTCCGCCTCGGGCTGGCCTATCTCGATTTCGCCGGCACCCAGGCGAGACGCTGGCGCGCCCTGTTCCAGCACCAGCCCGCCGACGGGCAGCGCCCGCCGGACTGGTACGTGGCGGAGCAGGCCCGCCTGTTTCGCCGGATCGAGGCGCCGCTGCAGGCGCTGCGCCCGGACCTCGACGATCCCGCGCGCATGCTGCTTGCCCGCAGCCTGTTCTCGGCGACCCACGGCATCGTCATGCTCGGCCTCGACGAGCGCCTGATGGCGCTGCCGGTCGCGGCCTTGCGCACGCAGTTGGAGTTGCTGATCCGGGCGATGGCTGCGGGGCTGGCGAAGCCGGGCGGGTGACGCTCAGGCGGCCTCGGGCTTCCGTGCGGGCGCCAGGGTGGCCGACAGGCGCAGGTCGAGCGCCGCCATCACCCGCAGCACCGTGTCGAAGGTCGGGGTCCCGTCCGCGGACAGGGCCTTGTACAGGCTCTCGCGGCCGAGCCCGGACGCCTCGGCGACCTGCCGCATGCTGCGGGACCGCGCGATCGCCCCGAGCGCCGCCTTGAACTCGGCGGCATCGCCGTCCTCGAGCACGGCGGACAGATGGGACGCGGCATCCTCCGGCGTCGCGAGATACTCGGCGACGTCGAAGGGCGCGGTCTCGGTTTTCTGCGTGTCGGCGATTTCACGTCCCTCACACCGACCGGGCGATCATCTTCGCGGTCGCGATATCCCGCTGCTGGCTGTCTTCGTCGCCGCCGCACGGCAGCACGACGATCCGCCCTTCGACCGGTTCGACGACATAGAGCCCGTACCCGGGGCCGACATCGATCGTGATCTCGCCGACATGGTCCCCGACCGGCGCGACCACGCCCGGGACTGCCGTTTCCCAGCCTGACGATCCGCTTCAGGATCCGGGCTCGGGCCTGCATATCCCGCAGCCCTTTGAGCCACCGATCGGATGGACGGGTCTTTCTGACCTCCGGCATTCCGCTTTGTATCCCGTGGGATACTGAGCGGCGAGGAATGGGTCCGGAGACGGACATACGCTGCCCACCGGAACCAAGCGCCCGGGCAGGTGACGCGCGGCCCGCATCATGCATTCATTGTCCCGGGAGCCGCGACGCGGTGCAGGGGATCTCGGCGATGCGGAATGCTTGGCGGTACGGCGCGGCGGCGCTCGCGCTCCTGGCCGGGCTCGGGGGCGGCCACCGCGGCGCTGGCTCAGACCAAGCCCGTCACCATCCGCGCCGTGATGCATTCGGGCCTGCGCATCACCGACCCGATCATCACCACCGCCTACATCGCGCGCAACCACGGCTACATGATCTACGACACGCTGTTCGCCACCGACGCGGCGTTCAAGATCCAGCCGCAGATGGTGCAGGACTACACGGTGAGCGAGGACAAGCTCACCTACACCTTCACGCTGCGCGACGGCCTCAAGTTCCACGACGGCGCGCCGGTGAAATCCGAGGATTGCATCGCGTCGATCCGGCGCTGGGGCAAGCGCGACGGCATGGGCCAGAAGCTCATGGAGTTCACGGCCTCCCTCGCCCCGATCGACGACAGGACGTTCAAGCTCGTCCTGAAGCAGCCCTACGGCCTCGTGCTGGCCTCGCTCGGCAAGCCGTCCTCGAACGCGCCGTTCATGATGCCCAGGCGCATGGCCGAGACCCCTGGCCGACCGCAACGTGCCGGAAGAGATCGGCTCCGGCCCGTTCAAGTTCGTGAAGGCCGAATTCCAGCCCGGCCTCAAGGTCGTCTACGAGAAGAACACCGATTACGTGCCGCGCAAGGAAGCCCCGAGCTGGGTCGCCGGCGGCAAGGTGGTGAAGGTCGACCGCGTCGAGTGGATCAACATCCCCGACTACCAGACCGCGGTGAACGCGCTGATCGCCGGCGAGATCGACTACATCGAGCAGCCGCCGCACGATTACCTCGCGATCCTGAAGGGCACGCCGGGCATCCAGATCTTCGACTACAACCCGCCTCGGCATGTCGGGCATGATGCGGATGAACTGGCTCAACCCGCCCTTCGACAACGAGAAGGTTCGCGAGGCCGCCCTCCTGGCGCTCAATCAGGCCGACTATCTCGACGCGCAGATCGGCGACCCGGACTATCAGGTGCCGCGCCTCGCGATGTTCGTGTGCAAGACCCCGAACGCCACCGAGGACGGCGCCCCGAAGCCCGACCTGGCGCGGGCCAAGCAGCTGCTCAAGGAGGGCGGTTACGACGGCAAGCCCGTCGTGATGATGCAGCCGACGGATCTCGCCATCGTCGCCCCCCTCGGCCCTGTCGCGGCGCAGGCTTTGCGCAAGATCGGCATGGTCGTCGACCTGCAGTCGATGGACTGGCAGACGCTCGTCGGGCGACGCGCCAAGCAGGACCCGGTGGCGCAGGGCGGCTGGAACATCTTCCACACCACCTGGGTCAACGCCGACATGCTGAACCCGGTCTCGAACGTCGGCGTCAACGGCAAGGGCCGGGTCGGCGGCTGGTTCGGCTGGGCCAAGGACGACGAGATCGAGCGGATGCGCGACGCCTACGCGCTCGAGACCGACCCGGTGAAGCAGACGGAGATCGCCAAGCAGGTGCAGGAGCGCGCCTACAAGATCGGCATGTACTACCCGACCGGCCAGTACCGCTCGCCGCTCGCCGCCAGCCCGAAGCTTTCGGGGATGCTGGAAGCGCCGGCGCCGGTGTTCTGGAACATCGAGAAGAAGTAGTGTCTTTTCTCGCCCTGCCCCCCTTCGGAAGGGCGAGGGTGACGACTGCCGGACAGGTCGCGGGTCCCCTCTCCCGTTCGCGAGAGGGGACCGGTCGGCGCTTCGCGGGCACCACCGGGCCGGTCGCGTGAACCCGGTATCAGTCGGAGACCATTCGATGGGGCCGCTTCCTCGCCGGCCGGCTCGCCGCCACGTTGCCCGTGATGGGCGTCGTCGCGGTGATCGTGTTCCTGCTGCTGCGGCTCGCGCCCGGCGATCCCGCCGCGATCCTGGCGGGCGATGCCGCGAGCCCGGAGCAGATCGCGGCGATCCGCGCCCGGCTCGGCCTCGACCAGCCGATGCTGGAGCAGTTCGCCACCTGGATCGGGCGGCTCCTGCACGGGGACCTCGGCACCTCGATCATCTCGAACAAGCCTGTGGCGGCGCTGATCCTCGACCGGATCGAGCCGACGCTGGCGCTGGCGACCACCACCATCCTGTTCGCCGTGCTCGTCGCGGTGCCGCTGGGCGTGATCGCGGCGTGGCGGCACAACACCTGGATCGACCGCTCGGTGATGGCCCTGTCGGTGGCCGGCTTCTCGGTGCCGGTCTTCGTGCTCGGCTACCTGCTGATCTTCGGTTTCGCGATGAACCTGCGCTGGCTCCCCGTGCAGGGCTACGTCTCGATCGCGGACGGGTTTTTCCCCCTTCATCACCCGCCTGATCCTGCCGACGCTGACGCTCTCGGTGATCTACATCGCGCTCATCGCCCGCACCACGCGTTCCAGCGTTCTCGAGGTGCTCGGCGAGGACTACATCCGCACGGCGCGCGCCAAGGGCATCGCCGAGACCCGCGTGCTGCGCCATCACGCGCTGCGCAACGCCGCGATCCCGGTGATCTCGGTGATCGGGCTGGGCATCGCCCTGCTGATCAGCGGCGTGGTGGTGACGGAGAGCGTGTTCAACCTCCCCGGCCTCGGGCGCCTCACCGTCGATGCGGTGCTGGCCCGCGACTATCCGGTGATCCAGGGGGTGATCCTGCTGTTCTCGGCGCTCTACGTGCTGGTGAACCTCGCCATCGACCTCTCGTACCTGCTGTTCGACCCGAGGATCCGGTATTGATGGTGCGAACGAATGGACACGCGAACCGCGACGCGGCCCCCTCTCCCGTTCGGGAGAGGGTTGGGGTGAGGGATCCAGGTCCGTCCGGAGAGGTCGCACCCCTCACCCTGTCCCTCTCCCGAACGGGAGAGGGGACCCGCGCTTCGTCCAAATCCGTTCTGAGCAGCCCGACCCGAGCGCTCCCGGCATGAGCGCCCTCGACACCCCGGCCCCCCGCCGCCTCGCCCTCCCGCCGATGCTGCGCCATCCGGGCGTGCTCTTCGGCCTCGCCGTGCTGCTCGTGGTCGGCCTCGCGGCGCTGGCCGCCCCCTGGCTCTGGACCGGCGACCCGCTGCTGCTGCGCCCGCGCCTGCGCCTGAAGCCGCCCTCCGACCTCGCGTGGCTCGGCACCGACGCCTTCGGGCGCGACGTGTGGAGCCGGGTGGTGTTCGGCGCCCGCGTATCGCTCGCCATCGGCTTCGCGGTGGCCGCCGTGTCGGTGCTGATCGGGCTGATCATCGGCCTGGTCGCCGGCTACGTGCGCTGGCTCGACGCGGTGGTGATGCGGGTGATGGACGGGATCATGGCGATCCCCTCGATCCTGCTCGCCATCGCGCTGGTGACCCTGTCGGGGGCCGGAATCGGCACGGTGATCGCGGCCATCGCCATCCCCGAAATTCCGCGCGTCGCCCGGCTGGTGCGCGGCGTCGTGCTCTCTGTGCGCAGCGAACCCTACGTCGAAGCCGCCATCGGCGCCGGCACCCGGCTGCCGAAACTGCTGGTCCGGCACGTCCTGCCCAATACGATCGCGCCGCTGATCGTGCAGGGCACCTACGTCGCGGCCTCCGCCATCCTGACCGAGGCGATCCTGAGCTTCCTCGGCGCCGGCATCCCCACGGAGATTCCGAGCTGGGGGCAACATCATGGCCGAGGGGCGCTCCGCCTTCCAGATCGCCCCGTGGGTGATCCTGTTTCTGGCCTGTGCGTCGCGGCCACCGTGCTCGCGGTCAACATCATCGGCGATGGATTGCGCGACGCGCTCGACCCGCGCACCGCCCGCAGCTTCGGGAAACGGCCGATGAGCGCGCCGGTTCTCGACATCCGGAATCTCTCCGTCCGGCTCCCCGGCGGCGGCGACCGCGCCTTCGCAGTTCAAGACCTGAGCCTCACCGTGAACCCCGGCGAGATCGTCTGCGTCGTCGGCGAATCCGGCTCCGGCAAATCGGTCACCGCCGGCGCGGTGATGGGCCTGCTCCCCGCGATCCTGAAGCCGTCATCGGGACAAATCCTGCTGGAGGGCGAGGACGTGCTGACGGTCGGGGCCGCACGCCTCCGGCGCCTGCGCGGCGGCCGCATGGCGATGGTGTTCCAGGAGCCGATGACGGCGCTGAACCCGGTGCTCACGGTGGGCGACCAGCTCGCCGAGATGCTGGCGGCGCATGCCGAGACCCGCGACCGCACCGCCCGGCGTGCGCGGGTGCAGGCGCTGCTGGCCGACGTGCACCTGCCGAACCCCGAGACGCTGGTGAAGGCCTATCCGCACCAGCTTTCCGGCGGACAGCGCCAGCGGGTGATGATCGCCATGGCGCTGGCCAACGACCCGGCGCTGCTCATCGCCGACGAGCCGACCACCGCGCTCGACGTGACCACCCAAGCGCAGATCCTGAAGCTCCTGCGCGAGCTGCAGCAGCGCCGGAACACCGGCATCCTGTTCATCACCCACGATTTCGGCGTGGTCTCCGAGATCGCCGACCGGGTGGTGGTGATGCAGAAGGGGCGCCTCGTCGAGGAGGGGGACGGTCGATGCCGTGCTCACCCGGCCGCGGCACGCTTACACCCGGATGCTGATCGCCGCGGTGCCCCGTGCCGTGCCGGGGCCGCCGCGCATCCGCCCCGCCGCCACGGCGCCGGTGCTCGCGGTGCGCGACCTCACCAAGACCTATGGCGGCCGCGGCCTGTTCGGGAAGGGCCGGGCGGTGAACGCACTGGACGGCGTCAGCCTCGCGCTGCAGCCCGGCGAGACGCTGGGAGTCGTCGGAGAATCGGGCTCGGGCAAGTCGACGCTCGCCCGCTGCATCGCCCGGTTCGTCGATCCCGACCGGCGGGCACGTCCGGCTCTCGGGCGAGGACATCGCGACGCTGCCGTCGGGGCGCGCTCCACCCCTATCGCCGCCGCATCCAGGTGATCTTCCAGGATCCCGTACCGCTCGCTCAACCCGCGCCGCACGGTGGGCCAGTCGATCGTCGAGGGCCGATGAACTACGGGCTCGCGGGAGGCGGCGCTGGTGCGGGCGAAAGACCCTGATCGCGCTCGTCGGGGCTCGAACCCGCCGCGCTCGCCCGCTATCCCGCACGAATTCTCCGGCGGCCAGCGCCAGCGCATCGCCATCGCCCGCGCGCTCGCCATGGAGCCGGACCTGCTCATCGCCGACGAGGCGGTCTCGGCCCTCGACGTCTCGGTGCAGGCGCAGGTGCTGGACCTGCTGGAGGAGATCCGCGAGCGCCTGAACCTCGCGATCCTGTTCATCACCCACGACCTGCGCGTCGCCGCCCGCCTGTGCGACCGGCTGATCGTGATGCTCGACGGCCGCATCGTCGAGGAAGGCCCGACGGGGACGCTCTTCGCGAACCCGAAGCATGCCTACACGCGGGCGCTGTTTGCCGCCGCGCCGACCCTGCGGACGACGGCGGCGCTCGACGCCACCGCGTGAGGGGCCTGCGTCACGACGTCGGGTCGCGGGAATGCCAGTCCGGGTGAGAGACAGCCCGTCCGATTTCGGTCGACGGCGAGAAACGGCTGCCGTTCCCTCCGGCGCCCCGCGCAACGTCCGAAACGTTCGGATCGAGCCCGAGCGTGATGCCGATATCGACATGGCGGCGCCGCGTCGAACACCCGCACGCCCCGGCCGGATCCGATCCGTGCCTTTTCGAGCATGTGTGATTTGTCGGAACAGTCGGCAACGGTCTTGCCGAGCCCGCCCGGCCCCGGCGCCCGATCGTGGCAGAAGATCGTCGACGGGCTGATGCCCACTACGAGCACGTCGCCGTTCCTGAAGCTGCCGAAGGATGACGGCCTCGAGCCCGACGACGTGGAGATGACGCAGGTCCAGCTCGGTGCGGAGCCGGGACCCCTGCTCGCCGGTCAGGCCAGGATCGCGGTGATGTACGAGCCCGGCCTCGACCAAGTGGTCGCCAAGGGCATGGAGGTCGTGCCGGGCCTTTTCCCGAGCGCTACGGCCCCTACGCCTTCTCGATGGTGAGCGCCCGCAGGGATGCTGGATCCCGCCGTCACCCGGAAGGCCGTCACGGGATTGCAGACGGCGATCCGCTTCATGCTGGCCGAGCCCGACAAACCGTCGCCATCGCCAAGAAGCAGTTTCCCGACCTCGCCCCCCGCCGTGGTCAGAGGGCCGCCGTCGAGCGGATGATGCGGGAGGTCGTCTATCCGGACAGCGTCGACATCACGGCCGAAGCCCCGAAGACCGGCATGGAGACGCAGGTGACCTCAGGGGCAACCTCTCGGTGCCGCCCGATCACGCGGCCTTCGTGCACAGCGACCTCATCGAGACGAGCCTCGCGGCCAACGGAAGGCGCTTCGCCGAGGCCGCGCCGTCCCCGGCGCGGCCGTCTCCCGTGGGAGCCGACGAATTTCGCGAGGACGTTCCGTCGAGACGGCGGTCGGCGTTCAATAGCCCAGCGCGCTGCCGTCCTTGCGCGCATCGGAGCCGGCGCTGAGCGTGCCGGTGGCGTGGTCGATCCAGATCACCTGTCCGCCGCCGAGCGGCAGGGGAGCGGGGATCGCCGCGTGGCCGCGTGCCGTCAGCCCGGCGGTCAGGCCCGAGAGGCCGCCCTCCAGTTCGAGGGTGCCGCCATAGGCGAAGCTGCGCGGGGCATCGAGGGCTTCCTGCGGGTCGAGGCCGCGGTCGATCAGGCCGGTGAGCAGCTCGACATGGCCCATCGCCTGATAATGCCCGCCCATCACGCCGAACGGCGCGACGGCCCGCCCGTCCTTCATCAGCATGCCGGGGATGATGGTATGCATCGGCCGCTTGCCCGGTCCGATGGTGTTGGGATGGCCGGCGTCCGTCCGGAACGACAGGCCGCGGTTGTGCAGCAGCACGCCGCTGTCCGGCCCCAGGATGCCGGAGCCGAAGCCCTGGAAGATCGAGTTGATCAGCGAGATCGCGTTGCCGTCCCGGTCGACCACGCAGAGATAGACCGTGTCCCGGTGCGCGCGCTCCGGGTGTTCGAGTTCCTCCCCGGATTTCGGGGTAGATCGTCGGCGCCTGCGCCCGGGCCATGTCGATCGCCCCGTGGGCCGAGGCCTGCCACGCATCCGACAGCAGGTGGTCCACGGGAATCGCCTGGAGGGCGGGATCGCCGAACAGGGCGTCGCGGTGGTGGTAGCCCTGCTTGCACGCTTCCGCGAAGAGGTGGACCCGGTCGAGATCGGACAGGGCCGCGACGTCGAAGGGCTTTCAGGACGTTGAGCATCATCAGCGCCGCCAGCCCCTGGCCGGCGGGCGGGCATTCGTAGACGTCGTAGCCGCGGTAGTTCGTGGAGATCGGCGTCACCACGTCGGGCGCGGCCGTTGCGAAAAAGTCCTCGAGGGTGTGGAGGCCGCCGAGTGCGCGCAGGCGCGAAACCAGGTCTTCGGCCACCGGCCCCTCGTAGAAGCCGCGGGCGCCGTGTGTGGCGATCCGCCGGAGGGTGGCGGCGAGTTTTTCGCCATCCGCATCGTCGCGCCGATGGCCGGGGGCGCGGCCGCCGATCAGGTAGGTGGCCGCCGCTGCCGGGATCGCCGGCGACGCGGTCGACAGCTGCGCGCCCAGTCCCAGCCGACCCGCGGCTGCACCGAAAACCGTCTTCCGCGAGCTTGATCGCCGGTTGCAGCAACTCGCCGAGCGAGCGGGTGCCGTGGTCGGTGACGAGCTTTTCCCAGGCCGCCACCGCGCCGGGTATCGTCACGGCATGCGGCGAGGTCGGTTCGATCGCCGTCCCGGTCTCGCGGTACCAATGCCGCATCGGCCGCCGCCGGGCTGCGGCCGGAGCCGTCGAGCGCGATCGGCACCGACGCGCCGTTCGGCGCGTAGAGCGCGAAGCAATCGCCGCCGATGCCGGTCATCAGCGGATCGACGACGCATTGCACCGCCACCGCCGCGATCGCCGCATCCACCGCGTTGCCGCCCGCGCGCAAAATCTCGATGGCGGCGAGCGTCGAGGCCGGATGCGAGGTCGCGACCGCGGCGTTGCCGGCATAGACCGGCCGAGCGGCCCGGACCTTCGAAGTGTCTCACGGACGGTTTCCTGTCGGTTCGGCGACCCAATGGCCCGGTGCGACCTCGACGAGGTCGCCGCCCGGCTCGATGACGGAGGCCGGGGCGGCGTTCTCGGCGGCCAGCCGCGCCCGCTCGACGGCCGGGCACCGGCACCGGCACGGCGGAGAGGAGGCGGCGCGTATAGGGATGGCGCGGGTCGTCGTACAAGGCATCGCTCTCGGCGAGTTCGACGATGCGGCCGCGCCACAGCACCGCGACGCGGTGGCAGAGGTAGCGCACCATGCGCAGGTCGTGGGAGATGAACAGGTAGGACAGGCCGAGCTCGTCCTGCAGGTCCTGCAGCAGGTTCACCACCTGCGCCTGGATCGACACGTCGAGGGCCGCGATCGGCTCGTCGGCGACGATGAAGCTGGGTTTCAGCGCGATGGCGCGGGCGATGCAGATGCGCTGGCGCTGGCCGCCGGAGAACTGATGCGGGAAGCGCCCGGCGAAGCGCGGTTCGAGCCCGACGCGCTCGAACAGCCCGGCCACGGCCTCGCGCCGTTCCGCGCGGCCCATGTCGGGCCGGTGCAGCTTGAACGCCTCGGAGACGTAGTCGCCGACGCTCATGCGCGGGTTCAGCGCCGCATAGGGATCCTGGAACACCGTCTGGATCCGGGCGCGCTTGGCCCGCATGGCATGGGGCGAGAGCTTGGCGAGATCGATGCCCTCGAAGGCGACGATGCCCGCGGTCGGCGGGTTCAGCATGGTCACGGCGCGGCCGATGGTGGACTTGCCCGAGCCGGATTCGCCGACGAGCCCCAGGGTCTCGCCGGGGCGGATGTCGAAGCTCACGTTCTCGACGGCGCGAAAAACGGAGCCCTTGCCGCCCCACCACGAGCGCAGGGGATAGTGCTTCGAGAGGTTGCGCACCGAGACGATCGGGTAGTCCGGCGCCCCGCATCACCGTGCTCCTTGCGCTTCGCGGGCCAGGATCGTCGGCAGGTCGTACCAGGCGGCGACGAGATGCCCGGGCGCAGCGCCCTCGGCCTGGACCAGCGGCGGCATCTCGGCCCTGCAGCGGGCCGTCGCGTAGGCGTTGCGGGCCGCGAAGGGGTCGCCCGGCGGCGGATGGCGCATGTCGGGCGGGGCGCCCCTCGATCTGCCGCAGGCGACCCGCGCCCGGCCCGTCCGCGGGTGAGGTCTGGGGAGCGAGCGCAGCAGGCCCCAGCGTGTAGGCGCTGCGCGGATCGGCGAAGAGGTCGTCCACCGGCCCGCGCTCCAGGATGCGCCCGGCATACATCACCTGCACCGTGTCGCTGATGCCGGCCACCACCCCGAGATCGTGGGTGATCCAGATGATCGCCATGCCGATCTCGCGCTTCAGCTCCTGCACCAGGGCGACGATCTCGGCCTGCACCGTCACGTCGAGCGCCGTCGTCGCCTCGTCGGCGATCAGGAGCTTCGGGCGGCAACCGATCCCGATCGCGATCATCACCCGCTGGCGCTGGCCGCCGGAGAACTCGTGCGGGTACTGGTCGAGGCGCGCCCTGCGTTCGGGATGCGGACGAGGTCGAGCAGCTCCCTGGCGCGGGCGCGCGCCGCCCGCCGGTCGAGGCCGAGATGGATGCGCAGCGGCTCCATGATCTGCGCGGCGACCGTCATGCCGGGGTTGAGCGAGCTCATCGGATCCTGGAACACGAACCCGATCTCGCCGCCCCGGACCTTTCGCAGGTCCTTCTCGGGCAGGGTGAGCAGGTCGCGGCCCCGGAACAGCACCTGCCCGCCGGTGATGCGGCCGGGCGGGCGCGGGATCAGCCCGAGCATGGCGAGCACGTGCACGCTCTTGCCGGAGCCGGATTCGCCGACGATGCCGAGCGTCTCGCCCTCGCGTAAGCTGTAGGACACGCCGTTGACGGCGTGGACCGCGCCGCCCTCGGTGTCGAAGGCGACCGCGAGATCGCGGATTTCGAGGAGTGGGGCGCTCACGTGCGGCCTCGCGGGTCGAGGGCGTCGCGAAGCCCGTCGCCGAACAGGTTGAAGCCGAGCACGGCGAGCGAGATCGACACCCCCGGCCAGATCGCCATCCACGGCGCCTGATCGAGGAAGTTCTTGGCGACGTTGAGCATCGCGCCCCAGCTCGGTTCGGGGGGCTGCTGGCCGAGCCCGAGGAAGGACAGGCTCGCCTCGGCGATGATCGCGGCGGCGATGGTGAGCGTCGCCTGCACCAGGATCGCGGGCACGATGTTGGGCAGGATGTGCACGAGCGCGATCCGCCAGGGCGGGTTGCCCACCGAGCGCGCCGCCTCGACGAACTCTTCCGCCGCCACCGCCTGGACCTGGGCGCGGGTGAGCCGCACGAAGGTCGAGGTGGCCGACAGCCCGATCGCCACCATGGCGTTGGTGAGGCTGGGGCCGAGGAAGGCGGCCAGCGCGATCGCCAGGATGAGGAAGGGAATCGCGAGCAGCGCATCGGTGAGGCGCATGATCGCCCCGTCGATCCAGCCGCCGGCATAGCCCGCCAGCAGCCCGAGCGGCAGGCCGAGGAGACGGCCAGCGCCACGGAGACGAGCCCGGCCCCGAGCGAGGCGCGCGCGCCGTAGACGATGCGCGCCAGCACGTCGCGCCCGACCTCGTCGCCGCCGAAGGGATGGGCGAGCGAGGGCGCGGCGCGCACGGCGCCCCAGTCGGTGGCGGTGGGGTCGTAGGGCGCGATCACCCCGGCGAAGACCGCCATCAGCACCAGCAGGGCGACGATGGCGAGGCCGACCAGCGCGCTCGGCCGGGCGCAGAGGCGCCGCCAGAAGGCGGCGAGGGTGCCGGGCTCGCGCGGCAGGTCGGTGCGGAGCGGGACCGCCGCGGGCACGCCCGTGCCCGTCGTTGCAATCTCGGCCCCGCTCATGCCCGCCTCAGCTTCGGGTTGACCACCGCGGCCAGCACGTCGGCGGCGAGGTTGAGGCCGACATAGGTCGCCGCGGTGCAGATCACGACGCCCTGCACGGTGGCGAAGTCGCGGTTGAACACCGCATCCACCATCAGCTTGCCGAAGCCCGGCACGGAGAAGATCTGCTCGGTGAGCACCGCACCCGAGAGCAGCTGCCCGAATTCGAGGGCGCCGAGCGTGATGATCGGGATCGCGGCGTTGGGCAGCGCGTGGCGCAGGATCAGGCGCAACGGCGACACGCCCTTGGCGCGCGCGGTGCGGACGTAGTCGGAGCCGAGGACGCCCAGCATCGCCGCGCGGGTGTGGCGCATCATCACCGCCGCGATGGCATTGCCGAGCACGAAGGCCGGCATCGCCATCGCCTTCAGGTTCTCCCGATCAAGCTTTCCGAGGGCGGGACGTAGCCCGGAGGCCGGCAGCCAGCCGAGCTGCACCGAGAAGAACAGGATCATCAGGATGCCGAGCCAGAAGTTCGGGATCGAGAGCCCCCACAGCGCGATGCCGTTGGCCAGCGTGTCGGCCCAGGTGCCGCGGCGGACCGCCGAGAGGATGCCCATCGGCACGCCGATGGCGAGCGCCACCAGCATCGCGAGGCAGGCGAGTTCGAGCGTCACCGGCAGCTTCTCGAACACCAGTTCCGAGACCGGCTTCTGCAGGCGGATCGACTCGCCGAGATCGCCCTTGAGCACGCCTGCCGCCCAGTAGCCGTAGCGGACGGGCAGCGGCCGATCGAGATGGTACTTTTCGCGAATGAAGGCGATGACCTCCGGGTCGCGCTCCTCGCCCGAGAGCGCGGTGGCGGTGTCGCCCGGCAGCAATTGCTGCAGGGCGAAGATGATCATCGAGGCCAGGATCAGCGTCGGGACCGCGAGCGCGAGACGGCGAACCAGGAACCGCAGCATCTGGACCCCGTCCCACTGACGTGGACCGGCGTCAACTTCTTGTGCTGTTCGCATTTTCTTCACGTTAGCCGGCATCCACCTAACTCGAAAATGCTCAATTCAACTTGAGCCCGGTGAAGCGTGCCAATCCGTCCGGATAGGCGACGAACCCGGTGAGCTTCTGCGTGTAGGCCCAGAGCAGCTTGCGGTGCAGCAGGTAGATGGCGGGGCGGTCGGTGAGCACGCGGTCGGCGAGGCTCTTCCAGGCGGCCTGGCGCTTTGCCGGATCGACGGTGCCGCGCTCGGCCTGGAGCGCCGCGTCGGCCTCGGCGTTGCAGTAGCGGGTGTAGTTCAGCGGCGTCTTGCAGCCGAGGAAGCTGAAGGTGTTGCCGTCGGGGTCCGGCCGTCCGCTCCAGGAATAGAGGTAGGCCTCGAAGTTGCCCTTGTCGGCGGCGTCGAGCAGCGTCGTGAAGTCGGCGGCCTGGATCTTGATCTCGAATCCGGCCTCCTTGGCCATCGCCTGGATCACCTGGCCCACCTGCGGCGCCTCGCTGTTGGCGTAGACCGAGAGCGTGATCTGGGGCTTGGGCTGCCCGGCTTCAGTGAGCAGCGCCTTCGCCTTGGCGACGTCGCGCTTGGGCACCGGATACTCGGTGACGTAGTTCGGGTGCTTCGGGGAGACCCACTGGTTGCCGGCCAGGAACTCGCCGTTGAACACCACCTGATTGAGCGCGTTGCGGTCGATCGACAGTTCCAGCGCCTGCCGCACCCGCGGGTCCGCCAAGCGGGCGAGCCGGCCTTGGCCGAGTTGAGCAGCAGCGACTGGAAGCCGAGTTCGTAGACCGAGCCGAGCTTGAGCTTGGCATCGCGGGTCACCTGGGCGACGTCGGTGGGCGCCAAGCCGCTCGAGCAGGTCGAGCTGGCCGGCGCGCAGGTTCGTCAGCCGCACGGTGGCGTCGGGGATCGGCCGGAACTCGATCCGCTGGATGTGGATCTGGTCCTTGTTCCAGTAATCGGGGAAGCGCTCGACCACGATCCGGTCCTGCGGCACCCGCTCGACGAACCTGAAGGCGCCGGCGCAGACCGGCGCGGTGGAGAACTTGTCGCCCAGCCGCTCGGCGGCCTTGGGCGAGACCATCATCCCGGCCCGGTCCGTGAACTGCGCCATCAGCGGCGCGAACGGTGTCTTCAGCACGATCTTGAAGGTCAGGTCGTCGACCACCTCGACGCTGTCGATCGGCGCGATCTCGCCGCGGCGCTGCGAGCCCGGCATCTTCAGGTGGCGCTCGATCGAGAACTTGGCGGCCGCCGCGTTCAGGGGCTCGCCGTCGTGGAACTTGACGCCGGGCCGCAGGTGCATGGTGAGCGTCTTCTCGTCGGGCGAAAGCTCCCAGGCGGTGGCGAGCTGCGGCACCGGCTTCAGGTCGGGCCCGATCTCCACGAGCTTGTCGCAGAGTGCGGTGAACACCATGCGGCTGGCAAACGTGCGGGCCAGCGTCGGGTCCAGCGCATCGGGATCCTCCATCATGCCGTAGCGCAGGGTCTGGGCCGAGAGCGGCGTGGACAGGACGAGGCCCGCGATCAGGCAGGCGGCCGACAGACGCGACATCAAAACTTCCCGGTGGCGAGCGTTCGAGGCGAGCGGAAGGGTGGGCCGATGCGCCGGGACAGGCAACCCCACGCTGGCATGCCGCATTCCAGGCACCATCCGTGCCATGCACCGATCGGACGCCCCTTCCGGAGGCCTCAGTCGATCACCTCGACGATGCGGCGGGTGCCCGGCTCTACGAGCACGGGATGGTCGTCGACGATGGTGTAGTTGTAGCCGGTAAGCTCGAACTCGCGCGGCACGTCGTAATAGACCACGCCCTCTTCGGGCAGCACGGCGCCGATCCGCACCGGCCGGCCATAGGCGAAGGAGGGCCGGCGCTCGGCGCGGGTGTAGATGCGGAAGCGCTCGCGCCGGTCGATGCCGAGGATGCCGTTGGCGGTGCCCACCGCCGCCCCGATCGCGCCGCCGACCACGGCGCCCAGCGGCCCGGCCATCTCCTCGCCCCGCGCCGCGCCCTCCTGCGCTCCGCGCTGGAGCCCCTGGCCGTAGGCGACAGTGCCGAGGCGAACAGAACGGCGAGGGCCGCGACGAGAGGGCTGCGCATGGCACCGGATCCTTGAACCGTCCGCACCCGTCCGGCGCGGATCAGGGCAGGAGATACGGGATCATCGCCCGGTTCCAAAGCGGCGCGACGCAGGGGGCCGCCGCTCGCCTCACGCTGCCAGGACGGTGTCGGCGGAGAGAGCGGCGGCGAGTGCCGCGGCGGTCGCGGCCTCGAAGGCCTGGAAGGCGGGGGGTGGCTGCGTCCCAGTCCTGATTGCGGACGCCGGCGCACATCGCCTCGGCGCGGGCGGCGGCCTCGCTCAGGGCGCTGCGGACCGCGTCGGGGAGGATCGGGTCGAGGGGAGCCCGGCCACGCCGGTCGCGGGCGCGGCGCCGACGAGCACGGCGGCGAGACGCCGCTTCCAGGCGGCGCAATCGGCCGGGAGGCGGGCCAGCGCGAGGCTCAACGGGTCGCCCGACTGGCGGTCGAGCAGCGTGCGGCTCATGGTTTCGAGGGCGGTGAGCCCGCCGATCGCGTCGGCGATCTCACCGCGGGATTTCTCCGTGCCGGTGGCGATCCGGCCGACGCTGGAGGCGATCTCGCCGGTGGCCAGGATCTGCTGGTCCATGATCTCGGCCATGGCGCGCATCTCGGCAGCCGCTTCCGCCACCGCCGCACTTTCGGCCTCGACCCGGGCATTGGCCCGGTCCATCACCGCGGAGCCGGCGGCGACCGCCTCGCGGCTGCGCGAGACCGCCGCGTGCATCGCCGACAACTCGCCCTGGAGGGCGGCGAGCCGCGCGCGGATCTCGTCGGTGGCGCGTGCGGTCTGGCCCGACAGCGCCTTGACCTCGCCGGCCACCACCGCGAAGCCGCGGCCGGCCTCGCCTGCGCGGGCCGCCTCGATGGTGGCGTTGAGCGCCAGCAGGTTGGTCTGGGCCGAGATCGTGGCGATCGCCGCCGCCATCTCCTCGATGCGCTTGGCGGCCGCCGCGAACCCCGTCGAGCCGTCCGCCGATCTCGGTGGTGCCGGTCTGGATCTCCTGCATCCGCTCGCCCGCGCGGCGCATGTCCTCGGCACAGACGGCGATGCCGTCGCGGGCGCGCTCGGCGGTCTCCGCGGCCCCTTGCGAGCGGGCGGCGATCTCGCTCGTGGAGGCGGCGACCTCCTCGCTCGCGGCGGCGATCAGCCGGGCCTGGTCGGCGACCTGCGCGGAATCGTGGGTGAGCCAGCCGATCGAGATACCGGCCTCGGAGGCGGCGGCCGAGAGGCGCCCCGGCAGCCGCAGGGTCTCGCGGTCGATCGGGGGCGCCTGGTCGATCGCCCCCGGCAGCGACGCCGCGACCGGATCGACGGCCGGATCGGCGGGTTCCGCAACTTTGGTCTTGCGGAAGAAACTCAACATTGGGGCGTTCCCGACTGATTCGGGAACCACTCTAGATGGTCAAAGCTCAACCGACGGTAAAGCGGGCTTGCACCCTGTAAGCATCCGCCCGCGATGCCGTGGCACCGCGGGCGGGGCGGGTCATTCGCCGGTCAGAGCGGCCTTGGTGCGCGACCACCAGCCGGCGCGCTTGGGCCGGTCGGGATCGGAGGGTTCGCTGAGCACAACCGCCACCGGCTCCGGTGCGCGCACCGGGGCGGGTGCGGGCACTGGCTCGGGACAGGCTCCGGGCGCCGCGGCGGCGGCGGGCGCCTCGGCGGGAACCGAGACCGGCAGTTCGACGGCCACCTCGGCGGGCGGGGCGGCGGCGGCGATCGCCTCCTCGACGGCCTCGGCGCTCACCGGCCGCTCCGGCTGCAGTTCGGCGATCGGGTCGTGACCGGCCTCCGACGGGACGTCACCGGCTTCCGACGCAGCGTGGCCGTTCTCCGACGGGGCGTCGGACTCGGACTGCGCGGCATCGCCGCCCTCGCGGCCGCGGCCCTCGGCGCGGCCGCGGCCACCCCGACGTCCGCGACGGCGGCTGGCGACCGCCGGCATCCTCGTCGCCTTCGGTCGCGGCCGCGACCGGCTCGCCGGCGGGTGCGTCGGCAGGCTCCGCGCCGTTCGTCTCGGCATCGCCCTCGTCGGCCTCGGACTCGTCGTCGCCCGTTTCGGACCCGGCCTCGGCGCCGCGCTCGGACTCGCCGCCCTCGGAGCGGCCGCCGCGCTTGCGCCGGCGACGGCGGCGGCGGCGCTGGCCGTCGCCCTCGTCGGACTTCTCGGACGGCTCGGCGCCGGCCTCGCGGGTCTCCCCGGCCTCGGTCTCCTCGGGCTCGGCGACCGCATCCTCGGTGACCTCGTCCTCGACCTCCTCGAAGTCGTCCTCCTCGATCTCCGAGACGGGCGAGATCGCCACGGCGCGGATCCCGGTGATCGGGCCTTCCGCGCGCTGGGCCGGGCTCGCCGCGGTCGAGCTGGTAGGCGGTGGTGGCGCCGAGCCGCTCGTCGGCGGCGATGGTCAGGCACACCCCGAAGCGCATCTCGAGCTCGTGCAGGTGCCCGCGCTTCTGGTTGAGGATGTAGAGCGCCACCTCGGTGCGGGTGCGCAGGATCAGGTTGTGGGTCGAGGCCTTGAGCAGGGCCTCCTCGATGGCGCGCAGGATGTGCAGGGCCACCGATGCGGTGGCGCGGACGAAGCCCGAGCCGCCGCAATGGATGCACGGGATCGACGAGGATTCGAGCACGCCGGTGCGGATGCGCTGGCGGCTCATCTCCAGCAGGCCGAACGGCGAGATCCGGCCGACCTGGATGCGGGCGCGGTCGTTCTTGAGGCAGTCGTTGAGCTTCTTCTCGACGGCGCGGTTGTTGCGCTTCTCCTCCATGTCGATGAAGTCGATCACGACGAGACCGGCCAGATCGCGCAGGCGCAGCTGGCGCGCGACCTCCTCCGCCGCCTCCATGTTGGTGCGCAAAGCCGTGTCCTCGATGTCGTGCTCGCGGGTGGAGCGACCCGAGTTCACGTCGATCGAGACCAGCGCCTCGGTCGGGTTGATGACGAGGTAGCCGCCGGACTTTCAGCGTCACGTGGGTGGAGAACATCGCATCGAGCTGCTGCTCGACGCCGTGGCGGGCGAAGATCGGCGTCGCGTCGCGGTAGGGCTTCACCACCTTCGTGGATTGCGGCATCAGCATCCGCATGAAGTCGCGCGCCTCGCGATAGGCGTCCTCGCCCGACACGAGAACCTCGTCGAGGTCCTTGTTGTACAGGTCGCGGATGGCGCGTTTGATCAGCGAGCCCTCCTCGTAGACCAGCGCCGGCGCGGTCGAGGACAGGGTCAGCTCGCGCACCGATTCCCACAGGCGCATCAGGTATTCGAAGTCGCGCTTGATCTCCGGCATGGTGCGCGAGGCGCCCGCCGTACGGAGAATCACGCCCATGCCGTCCGGCACCTCCAGCGCCTGGGCGGTCTCCTTCAGCCGTTTGCGGTCGGCGGCCGACGTGATCTTGCGCGAGATGCCGCCGCCACGGCCGGTATTGGGCATCAGCACCGAGTAGCGGCCGGCCAGCGACAGGTAGGTGGTGAGCGCCGCGCCCTTGGTGCCGCGCTCTTCCTTGACGACCTGCACCAGGATGATCTGGCGGCGCTTGATCACCTCCTGGATCTTGTAGTGGCGGCGGTGGCTGCGCGGACGCTCCGGCAGTTCGGCCAGCGCGTCGCCGTTGCCGCCGACCTGGGCGATCTTCGGCTCGGCGTCGGGGTCCTCGTCGCCCTCGTCCTCGTCCGACTCCTCGTCGTCGCCGTCGTCCTCGTCCTCGTCGTCCGAATCGTCGTCCTCGTCCTCGTCGGACTCCTCGTCCGACGCGGGATCCTCCGGACACGGTCAGGCGCTCGGCGACCGCGACGATCGCCTCCCGGGACGCGGCGCGTCCTCGGTGGCAGGCTCGCCCTCGGCGGTCTCGTGTGCCGGCTCGGCGGCGGTCGCCTCGGCGTCGTGCGTCTCGGAGACATGACCCTCGGCCGCCGTCTCGGGCAGGGCGGCGGAGGCGTCGCTGCCCGGCGCGATCGCGCCCTCGGCATGAGGCTCGTCGTGGGAATCGGCCGCGTGAACGGCGCCGTCATGCGTCTCGCCGAAAGGCTCGGCCTGCGTCTCGTGCGGCTCGGAGCCCTGTGCCTCCGAAACGTCCTCGGCGCTCACCGTCTCGTCGGGCTTGGCCGACGCGGCCTCGGCGCGGCGCCCGCGGACGCGGCGGCCGTTCGAGCGCGGCGCCTTGCGGCGGCGCTCCTCGCGCTCGCGGTGCTCCTCGGCGTCGCGCGCCTCGTCCTCGAGCAGCGCCTGCCGGTCGGCGAGCGGGATCTGGTAATAGTCGGGGTGGATCTCCGAGAAGGCGAGGAAGCCGTGGCGGTTGCCGCCGTACTCGACGAAGGCGGCCTGGAGCGAAGGCTCCACGCGCGTCACCTTGGCGAGGTAGATGTTGCCGCGCAGCTGGCGCCGGTTGGCCGCCTCGAAGTCGAATTCCTCGACCCTAGACCCGTGGACCGTGACGACCCGGGTCTCTTCCGGATGCATCGCGTCGATGAGCATCTTGTTGTTGGCCATGACGAACTTTCGACATGGCGGCGGACGTCGCTCTCCTGGGCCCGTGTCCCGGTGGAGCCTCGCCCGGCCTGTCGGCCGTCAGGGAGAGGGCTCGCGCCGGCCTCGTCGAGGCCGCGGGGGCTGAACTGTCGGGATTGCCGTCAACCGCCGCTCGGCGCGCGCTTCCGCTGCGCCTGGGGTTGAACATGGCCGGGGGGAGAGACGGACCGGCGCGACGCGAAACGCGCGCGCAGGCGGCACGGGCAACGGCAAACGATGCTGTGCCTCCGTCCATCCTGTCCCCGACCTCGCGAAAACCATCTCGACCGCCCCGGAATGTGGGAACGGCCGCGAATGTGAAAAAAACCTGTGCGGCGGGACGAGACCCGACGCGGGTGCGGATCCCCGACCGTCTGCGCGATGCCGTCGAGGGAAGCGGCGGCAAGGGAAGCGACGCCGCCAAGGGGCGCGTCCCGGCCCGATCCCGGGCCTCGACGCGCCGACGGTCCGCACGAGACCGGACAGGGCCTGACATCATTACAGATCGTCGCAGGGTTTTGGCAAGGCCGCGCCGCAGGGGCGGGCGGGCCCGCGTTTCAAAGCGCGAGCGGTGTCGTCCTCCGCGCTTCCTCGTCGCGGCGGACCCGATCCCAGCGAGCGCCCCTTAATCTCGCCCGGTTTGGGGCGCCGTCTTCGGCCTGAGAGCGGCGCCCGTCTCGCGTCGCGGCTGCAACCCCGCCTACGGAGCGTGCGAGCCCTTGATCAAGACCATCACCCTGCTCCTGTCGCTGGGCGCGTTCCTCGCGCTCCGTGCCGTCGTCAAGACGCTGCTGCTGCCGTTCCGCGCGGCATGGAATTTCCGCAAAGGCCATCAGGTCTCGACCTGAGGCCGAAGCGCCCCCCGGCTTCGCAACCGCCGGGGCCGCTCAGGACCGCGCGTTCTGCCAGAGCACCGTCACCTCGCGCAGAGCCGTGTCGCCGCTCGCCTCCGAAGCGCCCTGCGAGCCGAACGACCGGACCGACCGGCGCACCACCTCGTCGCCTTTCAGGATCGTCCACTCGAAGCGCCCCGGCTCGGTGGCGGAGGGGGCGACGCGCAGGGCATGCGGGTTCGGCGTGAAGATGATCATTCTATGAGGTGGGGCGAGCCGGGGACGGAGTCCATGGTCGCGCGATCGAACCCGACGAATCGACGACGAAAGCGGAATTCGCCGCATGCGGCGGGCATCATAATTTAATCTATGTTATAATTTCCCGTGTCGAGGCGTTGCGGGGAGGGGAAAGCGTGCAAGATCCCCTGAACCGCAGGCTCGCGCATGCCGGCGTTCTCGATGCCGCCGACCATGCGGTCCTCGCATCCATCGCGGCTCCGGCGCGACAGGTCGCGGCGCACCAGGATCTGAGCAGCGAAGGCGACCGGCCCGAGACCGTGCATCTCGTGATGGAGGGGCTCGCCTGTCGCTACAAGATGCTGCCCGGCGGCAGGCGGCAGATCGTGGCGCTGCTGGTTCCGGGCGACTTCTGCGACCTGCACGTGGCGATCCTCAATGCGCGCGATCACAGCATCGGCACCCTGTCGGCCTGCCGGATCGTCGAGATGTCGCGCGCGACGATCCAGGACCTCATCTCCGGGTATCCGCGCATCACGCACGCCCTGTGGTGGGCGACGCTGGTCGACGAGAGCATCCTGCGCGAGTGGCTGACCAGCATGGGCCAGCGCGACGCCGACCAGCGCGTGGCGCACCTGTTCTGCGAGTTGCTGGTCCGTCTCGGAGCCGTGGGGCTCGCGGCGCGCGACGGTTACGCGCTGCCGATGACCCAGGCGGAACTCGCCGACGTCTTCGGGTTCACCCCGGTGCATGCCAACCGCACGCTGCAGGAACTGCGCCGGCAGGGCCTCATCGTCCTGCGGGGCGGGCGCCTCGACATCCCCGACGTGTCGAAGCTGGAGGCGTTCTGCCACTTCGATCCGAGCTACCTGCACATGCGGCCGAGGCCGGGCGGCGATTGAGGCGCCGCCGATCCCCCGACCGTGATCGCCGGGCGGCCCGAACCCCCTTCCCGGCGGCGGATGTTCGTGACAGATCCGCGCAGGCGGCCGGTCCGGTCGCGATGGGGCTAGGGAGAAACCAACCGATGGCCAACCGAGAGCCGGTGCTGGCGCCCATCCCGATCGCGGATCTGCGCCCGACGCAGATGACGGTGGGGCTCCGCGAGGTCGCCGAGAAGCGACGGCGCTGGCGCGAGTACGACGACGCGAAGCGCGCCGCCTTCCTCGGGGCGCACATGGTGCCGACCCTGCTCGGGCCGAAGAAGCGCCACTACGTCATCGACCACCACCATCTCTCCCGCGCCCTGTTGGAGGAGGGCGTCGAGAGCGTGCTCGTCACCGTGGTCGCCGACCTGCACCACCTCGACAAGGACGCGTTCTGGACGGTGTGCGACCACAGATCCTGGGTCCACCCCTACGACGCGGACGGCGTCCGCGTGGCGTTCAAGGACATCCCGAAGGCGATGTCGGATCTGGCCGACGATCCCTACCGGAGTCTGGCCGGGGAGCTGCGCCGCGCCGGGGGATTTGCCAAGGACACCACCCCGTTCAGCGAGTTCCTCTGGGCCGATTACCTGCGCCGCCACGTGAAGCCCAAGCGCATCGAGAACGACTTCTCCGCGGCTCTGGAGGAGGCGATGGCGTTGGCCAAGGGCCCCGAGGCCGGCTACCTGCCCGGCTGGTGCGGGCCGGTGGCGCGGTAGCGCGGAACGCCGGTCACAGCCCCCAATACGGTGCCGCGTTGTAGTAGCGGTGGACCTGCTCCTCCCAGGCGCGGTCGTCGGCCGGGTCGGTGCCCTCGGGGGAGCGCGGCGGGGCCTCGCGCAGCTGCTCCTCGGTGATGTCGAGGACGTAGGCGTCCTGCTCGGGCGAGAAGCGCAGCACCGCCCAGGGCAGGGTGTGGAAGCCCTCGCCGAGCCCGAGGAAGCCGCCGAAGCTCATCACCGCGTAGGCGACGCGGCCCGAGGCCTTGTCGAGCATCAGCCGTTCGATCCGGCCGACCTTGGTGCCGTCGGGGCGGCGCACGTCGGTGCCGACGACGCGGTCGTGGGCGATCAGGCTGCGCGGCCGTCCGGTCTCGGGTGCGTCGGTCATGATCGCGAACTCCCGTGCGATGGGTCGGCCAGAAAGACCGGGCCTGCCCAAAAAGGTGGGTCTGCCCGAAAAACGCCCCGGCGCCGGGCGACGTTCCGATCCTCGACGCGCGACCGCCGGACCGGATACAGAACCGACCCATGCATACAAGCCGCCTCGCCCTCTCCGCCGCGTTCGCGCTTCTCGCTGCCGGCGCACACGCCCAGGACAAGGGCAGCGTCAACCCGAAACCCCCTGCCGCCCCTGGAGAACCCGGACGCGCCCTCGACGCCGGCCAAGGCGTTTGTTCGGGCGCGTGACCGGCCCGGCCTCGGGCCCCGTGCGCAATTACGGCTCCTACGCCAAGGGCTGCTTCTCGGGCGGCGAGGCGCTGCCGATCGACGGGGCGACGTGGCAGGTGATGCGGCTCTCGCGCAACCGGAACTGGGGCACGCCCGTCCTCGTCGACTTCCTCGAGCGGCTGGCGGCCAAGGCCCCGCGGGTCGGCTGGCCGGGGCTGCTCGTCGGCGACATGTCCCAGCCCCGCGGCGGGCCGATGCTGACGGGCCACGCCTCGCACCAGCTCGGCCTCGACGCCGACGTCTGGCTCACCCCGATGCCGGACCGGCGGATGACGCGGCTGGAGCGCGAGGAGACCTCGGCCACCGACATGGTGCGGGCCGACCGCCTCGACATCGACCCCGACACCTGGACCCCGGAGCGGCTGAACCTGATCCGGCTCACCGCCGAGCAGCCGGAGGTGGCGCGCATCTTCGTCAACCCGGCGATCAAGAAGGCGTTGTGCCGCGAGGCCGAGGGTAGCCGCGGCTGGCTGCGCAAGGTCCGCCCGATGTACGGGCACAACTACCATTATCACATCCGGCTCTCCTGCCCGGACGGCCAGGATTCCTGCGGCGACCAGGCCGCCCCGCCGCCGGGCGACGGCTGCGGCGAGGAGCTGGCCTACTGGTTCAGCGACGCGATCCTGCATCCGAAGCCCCCGAAGACCAAGCCGAAGCCGCGCCCGCCGATGACCATGGCGGCGCTGCCGGCCGAATGCCGGATGGTGCTGAAGGCGCGCTGAGCGCCCTCACGCCAGTTCCTCCCCCGGCGTCGGCTCGGCCGCCGCGGCGCCTGGCTCCGGCGCCGGCGCCGGAGGTGCCGCCGGGGCGTCCCCCGACCAGCGTGCCGATCAGATCCAACAGCGCGCGGTGCTCGGGGCCCGGCCGCCCCCTCCCGCAGGAAGGCGCCGAGCGGGGTCTCGGATGTGCGCCCGCCGGACGACGCGTTGGGCTCGTGCTGGACGACCACGTCGCCCTCCGCCTTGCGGAGCCACCAGCGGTCGCCGTTCTCGCTGGCGTGGATCAGGCGTCGGTCTGTGATCATGGTTCTGTCCCGTCTCGTGCCTGACGGGAATGCGGCTCGGTGCCGATTCGCTCCCGTTGCAGGGCACTGCCCGCGAGGCCTCGATCTTGCTGAGGCGGCCGCGGGATCCGGCCTTCATCGGCCGGCGAACGCATCGAACCCCGCGAAGTGCCATGCCCCCGTTCCCGACCATCCCCGCCCTGCACGCCGCCTACGCCGACGGCGCCGATCCGCGAACGATCCTCACGGAGGTCTACCGCCGCATCGCGGCGGCGGACGATCCCGGCATCTTCCTCTGCCTCGTGCCGGAGGCCGACGCCGCAGCGAGGCTCGCCGCGCTCGGCCCGTTCGATCCCCTCGCGAAACCGCTCTGGGGCGTGCCCTTCGCGGTGAAGGACAACGTCGACGTCGCCGGGATGCCGACCACCGCCGCCTGCCCGGAATTCTCCTACGTCGCGGCCGAGACCGCGCATGCGGTGGCGAAACTCCTGGCGGCAGGCGCGATCCTGATCGGCAAGACCAACCTCGACCAGTTCGCCACCGGCCTCGTCGGCGTCCGCACGCCGTATCCGGTGCCGAAGAACGCCATCGATCCGGCCTACGTCCCCGGTGGATCGAGCAGCGGCTCGGCGGTGGCGGTGTCGCGCGGCCTCGTCGCCTTCGCGCTCGGCACCGACACCGCAGGCTCCGGCCGGGTGCCGGCCGGCCTGAACAACATCGTCGGGCTGAAACCCTCGCTCGGCAGCGTCTCGGCGCACGGCATGGTCCCGGCCTGCCGGACGCTCGACACCCTCTCGGTCTTCGCCGGCACCGTGGCGGATGCCGATGCCGCCTTCCGCGTCATGGCCGGCTACGACGCCACCGACCCGTATGCGCGACCGCTGCCGCTGCCGCCGGCCGGCGCGATCCCGCCGGCCTTGCGCCTCGGCGTGCCGGATGCGGCGGGCCGGCTGTTTGCCGGCGACGCCCTGTCGGAGGCCGCCTTCGATGCGGCGATCGCCGACCTCGAAGGGCTCGTCGGTGCCGGTCGTCCGGTGGATCTCGCGCCGATGTTTTCCACCGCGACCCTGCTCTACACCGGCCCCTGGGTCGCCGAGCGCTATCAGGCGATCCGCGCGGTGATCGCGGAGACGCCGGAGATCCTGCACCCGACGACGCGGGCGGTGATCGAAGTCGCTAAAAATTTTACCGCGGCCGACGCCTTCGGCGGGCTCTACCGGCTGGCCGAATTGCGCCGCGCGGCCGAGGCGGTCTGGGCCTCCGTCGACGTGCTCGCGGTGCCGACCTATCCGCGGCCGCGCACGGTCGCCGACCTCGAAGCGGATCCGATCGGGCCGAACAGCGAACTCGGCACCTACACCAACTTCGTCAACCTGCTCGACTGGTGCGCGCTCGCCGTGCCCGGCCGCTTCCGCTCCGACGGATTCCCTGCCGGCGTGACGCTGCTGGCCCCGCGCGGCCGCGACGGCCTGCTCGCGGCGATCGGCGCCCGGCTGCATGCGGCCGCCGGTGTCACGATCGGGGCGAGCGCCACGCCGGTGCCGCCGCCCGCCGAGGCCGCGGTACGCGCCGCCCCCGGCGAGATCGAACTGGCGGTGGTCGGCGCGCATCTCTCCGGCCTTGCGCTCAACGGCGAACTCACCGGCCTCGGCGCCCGCTTCCTGAGGGCGGTCCCGACCGTACCGGACTACCGCTTCTACGCGCTCCCCGGCGGCCCGCCGCACCGGCCGGGCCTGCTCCGGGTGGCGGAGGGCACGGGCGCCGCGATCGAGACCGAGATCTGGGCGCTGCCGCCCGCCGCCTTCGGCAGCTTCGTCGCCGGCATCCCGGCGCCGCTGGGCATCGGCACCCTGCGCCTGTCCGACGGCACCGCGCCCAAGGGCTTCCTCGTCGAGGCCGAGGGCGTTGCGGGGGCCGAGGAGATCTCGCGGTTCGGCGGCTGGCGTGGGTTCTTGGCGCGGGCGGGGGTGATGCCCGCGTCGGACGTCGAGGTCGTTCCCGCACCTCCTCCCCACTTCCGCGGGGGAGCGTGGCGCGTGCCGGACGACGCCATCGCTACATCCGTCAGCCCGGCAGCCCTCCGGAAGAGGCGACCCGCCCTCAGCCCGCCGCGGCCTCGCGGAACAACGCCACCACCTCCGGCGAGGCGATCCAGGCCTCCACCCGCGCGCAGGCGAGGTCCTTCGGATCGGCGGCGGCATACAGCGCAAAACTCGCCGCGAGGAAGCCGGGCAGGTCGTAGAGCGTCGGGAAGGCGTCGCCGCGGGGCTTGGTCTTGAACAGGTACGAGCCTGTGAGCCCGAACATCTCGGCGATCGGCGGATAGACCGGCCAGACCACGTCGCGGGCGAGTTCGTCGCCGATGTAGTCCTCGATCTCCACCGGCTCGGGGGAGAACCCGCTCTCGGAGAGCAGCCGCCGGGCGATGTCGCCGATCACGAACGCCTTGGGGTGGTTGATCACGTGCATGAAGGCGCCGCGGCGGCTCCAGCGGTTCATCTCGCGCTCCAGCCCGAAGCGCACCGTCGCGCCGGCGGCGATCGTCTCGCGCACCGAGGGCTCCCACTGGTCGAGGTAGCCCAGGCGCGCGAACACGTCCGCGCGGAACAGGCGTTCGGCTTGGCGCGCCGAGAGCCCGAGCCGGTGGGCGCAGAGCGCGATCGCCGAATGGTACTGCCCGAGCGGCGAGCGCGCGAGCTTGAGGGCTGAGAGATCCTCGACGCGGCCGGCATAGACCATGTCCGGGTGGAAGGCCGGGAACACGATCGTCGGGAACAGCACGATGCGCATGTCGCGCAGGCGCAGCGCGGTGATGTCGCCGCCGGGGATCAGTCCTGCGGGGAAGAGCTGCGCGTAGACGTGATCGTAGCCGGACAGCGTCGACAGCAGGCCGTCGAGATCGCCGTGGTCGCGCCCCAGAGTCCCCATCGGCACGAAGCGCACGGGGCTGTTCGGCGCCAGGAGCCGCATCGCCTGCGCCACGCCGCGGGCCTGGCAGTTGCCGAGCACCGCGATCCGCGGTCCGCTGCGGTTTGCATCGCCCTCGGCTCGCGCGCGCCACGGTGTCGCCCAGGATGGCGGCGACAACGAGAACGCGCCGCGGGCGCGCCTGGACAGGTCGGACAGGGCCACGTTACGCGCCGGAGCTCGCTGAGACGGGGTTTCGGCGGGCGCATCGCGGCCGCTGCTGAGGTTCGGAGGAAGGGTCGAAGATGGCGTCAACTGATCACAGGGTCCATGCTTGAGTCAGCCCCAGATTGTATGGACCAGAGACAGCTCCGGACTTAGTTATGGTCTGTAAAAATACATAATACCTACTTTTATCAAGTGACTTTGAGGACGGAGTGCCACTTCAGTCCTCAAGCTTCCCGAAAGCTCAAATTTACGGCGTGTAGTCACTTCTCAGCGTTTTGCTTTTTTGACTCAAAAAAAATATATGCAGGCGGTTTTGTGAATTCAGTGCGCATTTATGACCGGTTTTCGGAGACTTGTCCAATTTCTCACCACGTCTATAAATAGCCCTCCAAACCTACTCACAAATCTCAAACCTTCTCGAAGACCCCTTAAAAACCACATCCTCTAGTATTACTAGCTTTGAAATTTTAATAAAAAAAACCATATCGAGTAATGGCTAACTTTCGAAATTTATGCAAAAGAAATCGTCAAAATACGGGGGATGTTGATTTTACTAGAAGAATGGCGGTCGAATACGAGAGGTTTTAATAGAAAATTTGTTATGATTTCGGTATGCGGGGGTTACCCAGAGAAAAAGCGTTAGTGCGATTGCTGCTAATAGAAATTGTTTACGGAATTAGTGCAGTGACCGGCGGACAATTCACGGTTGCGATGATCGGCGCGATCCCTAGCAAAAGCTGCGTAGGCGGTTTTGGGATTTGAGCGCTCGCCCCACAAATCATGGTTCAAGTCGACGGAAGGGCGAGACATTGTTGACTTGGGCAGTGCTTTGAGGCCCGGTGGGCGGAATACGTTGCGGTAAGTTGCATGTAATGATAATACTGCTGTATTATGCTGTATATTTTCATAACTAAATGTTTATTTTTGTATAACTCTAATTTAGGCTAATCCAAGGGCTAAGCGGTATAGAAGAAGTGGCGAAGTTTTCTTTATCGCTTCTACGCCATATTTTTTGGAGTGCGAAGGAAGAGGATTTGTGGACGAAGGCTGGACAATGTTCAACTTATCTCACGAAGAGGTAACTTTGGAGGCTCCCACTGAATACCACGATGTACGATGCATCGTCAAGCACGATCGACTTGGAAAATGATTGAGGCTAAGTTTGAAATATTTAGGGTTTGACTAGCAGGAACTTTGTATTTTTTAATGTTCGATGTAATTTTTATTTGTATGAAGTTAATGGAATTGTCGGTTATTTTATTTTTGAAAGTTCGAAATGAGCAATATTTAAAAAAATAATTGAAACTAATTATTATTGTAATATGAACACGTATGGAAATAATTAGTAGGACAAGGGAGAGGTTTTTGAGGTGTTAGTTAACGATTTATTATGAAATTGGTCAGGGTCTCCTAAAATTGAGTCGATGTCTGAACAAAGCTGCATAAACCGTTTGGCATTTTCATTGATAAAGCAAAAGTGAGAAGTGACAATAGCATGCGATTTGAGGGACGGAAGTGGCAATTCAGTCCTCAAATTGCTTGTGAACAAAAAGTACAATTTTTGGGAAAAATCATGTCGGTTGATAGCGGAAGTGGGACTTCGTCTTGGAGCCATATGAGTCCAACTTCGGTTATCAGCCGGCGATGGTTTGCCACTGCTTTCTGCAAAAATTCTACATAAAATTTAATACCACTCCCGTCCGATTCTTACATACTCGAAACACCATTTTCCATATTATTTCGTCTAAACACCCTCGTATTTCCTCAACCCCTTATTTTCGTTTTGCTTTAAAATGGCACTTTCGAATGTCAATGAGATTGTATTTACATTTCGACCACAATATAGTTTACGAATATGGGGGGTTACTCCCCGTTCGCTGACCACTTGCGAAAAAAGTTTTGAAGTTATACAAAGGATTTCATTGGGACAACTTTGCCATAGAATATGTCGCATGAAAAGTCGAAGCTTTATCTTGTCAATGTTCGGCTAATAATGATCAGTCCATTCTTCATGCAGAGCGTTCAACATGGTGGCGTCACGATGTTGTAAACCTTAATGAGGAAGAAGGTTTAGAGAGTTTGTGGGGAATCAAGCGGTTTCAAACTCGAGGGATTCATGTTGGTGCCACTGTTCGAACTCAGTGCGAGACATTCGAGATAGCTTTGTATACTGAGCAACACATTTTGCTAGGAGCCATATTTTGTTCCATGACCATATTTTCGGAGCGAAATCCATTACCAAATATGCCCCGCGTCTACTTTACGAACCCTACAATGATAATTCGGTCATGGATTCTTTGGGTCGATATCCAGACATTGGCGGCGTTAGGAAAGCGGAAGGCGACTTCGCGGCGATAGTGCGGGAGACCCACGAGGGGCAGCGGGGTCGAGGAAGGCGCCGAGGGTGTAGCGGAAGATGCGACCCGAAATCGACAACAAGCGGTGGACTAATGGCTGAAGAGGGGACACAGGCACAGGCAGACTCACTACCACTCTGCTGCGGCCATTCGAGAATGGAATGTTCCATCGATCTGATAACTATGCAAATTTTACTGTTGGAATGATATGGGTTCCATGGAACGATTACACGGAATCACATACGGTGGACAAAAAATTAAAACATGGAATCGATATTCGAGAAATTTGCTTGGGGATGCGATTCGAGGATAAGCGAAGCGATGTTGAGTCGTGAACGTGTGGCATGACAAGGTGGCATTAAGGGAATGGAAAAGAGAGGAAGCGACAAACAATGGTTCGGTGAGTGCTGTAGAAATTCAGCAGAACTTGCCCGATGCGGTTAGTACGTTCGCGTAAATCATAGCGGGGGTGGATGGAATGTGGAAGGGATTTACTAAAAGCTTAGCCCTGGGGGCCGCTGCTGCTTGATGGACGAGAACAAAAAACGCAGACATGTCCTCCAGCTACATCGGGGTAAAAATTCTACACCTTGTTCGAGCGAGATCACGAAATATACATTAAATTGATTAGAAATTTGCTTGTACAGTGATATGAATTTGACTTGTACTATAGAAAAGCTTGGTATGCCGCATGAAAGCATTTATAGAAACACTTTTTGGTACTTGGCATTCAAGCTTTTTAGAATCTTTCAGCATTATGTCAGGGCATTAAAGATTGAGACCCGGGTATGATAGTCAAATTTCTCTACCGCCTCGGCAGATAATGGGCGAAGGTGTTCGAGTCATTGTTACGGACTTTTCAGCAGTTGGTTGTGATTTACCGTGGTGCTTGAAGCCCCGTAATTTGAGTTGATGGGACACACCTCAGGGGAATTATAAAGGGACTCTCACAGTTGCAAGCACTACGGATGCTAACAACAGAT
Organism: Vinca minor; assembly: GCA_026122235.1. Lineage (NCBI taxonomy): Eukaryota > Viridiplantae > Streptophyta > Magnoliopsida > Gentianales > Apocynaceae > Vinca > Vinca minor. The sequence goes on from JAOCZM010000169.1 coordinate 40,402, forward strand.
TTTACCCTAGCTTTTGCGTTGGTCGATTAGAATCATCTTTGACTTGGGCGTGGTTCGTAGTCACTTGAGGAACATGTTGTCAAAGACGCTTGAGTGTGTCTTATCGGCGATCGTCATGCTGGCATTCTTAGTGCGTGGCAACCCTCAGCGGGATGGCGACCCCCGAAAGGCGGTGCACGAATCTTTGCCTTAGGCATTCTGAGTCCCGATTTCCACGCTCGTGCGAAAAACAAAGAGGTGAAAGATTATGTGTGGATTCTTTATGAAAGCCAGAAAAAAGGTTAAGTGCGATCTTTATCTAGACCAGTATAAAACAAAAAAGATGAGGATGCGTTTAAGCTGGTTAATACGGCAACGAAGATTTGTGGACTCGCATACGACGGAGGGAATGCGTTTCGGGTTTGCATGACTACAAACATGTCGGGAGCGCTCAATAAGCGTTCTAAAGCGGTCTAGAGCGCTGCCTTTGAAAGCGCTCGTGGAGATGATATTTTTTAAACTTGTACATTATTTAGACAAACAAGCAAGACGCGAAATGGTTGTCAACGCCTTTCCCAGAGGATATGGGAGCGATATTTCGCGTACGAAGAAAAAGCGGCAACTCTTGCTTATGTGAGCACCACGTGGACCCAAGGTATCTATAGGGTCATGTCAGACATAGAGGACCGACGAGGTGGAAAAGCATGCGGTCAACTTATCGGTTCGTAGGGTGTAGGCTTTGTGATAAGTGGGATTTGCTTATTCGAGTTCCATGCTCGTGTCATTCGTAGTGTCCGAAATCGATAATGCGGGGATGCTTCTCGATTCATCCACCCTGTCTATTCTCTCGAACATTATAGGAATACTTACAAGTCTATTTTATATCCATGCACGATCCCAGTTCATTGGGAGATCCCCCTTTTGATTTGACATATCACCCGCCTAACATGAAAGCTACGCGAGTGGAGTGCGACCTCGAAAGGCGGAGATACGAATGCATATGGACCACGAAGAGCAGGGGGCACTCGAAAGGGAAAAGAAGTGCGGCCACTTTATGCTGAGTCGGTCCTGGCCAGGAAGACTTGCCCCATGTTAGCACGTCTTCGGCAACCACCCCTGCCCTCCACGGTGATTGTATTTAAATTCTCAGAATTGTAATAGTTTAAATTTATAAAATTGTTGTGAATGTTCTCGATTTTTCCCGGTCTCGATTTCATCGAACATCTTACATTTCAAATACAAATTATTAAAGTTAGCGTAATAAATCGAAAAAAATCATCATTCCAGACCTGTAATCAAGGATATCGTAAGAAATTTGGATGAATTTTTACATGGTCACCCGGGTGTAATCTGAAAACACAACAAACTCATCCGCTTTGAAAAAATAGTAGCGATCGCTGACCTTCGTCTCTAGTCACTTGCGGTGTCGATTTATTCTAGTGAAGGTTGCGCATGTGTAATACTTGGGGATTCAAGTGCATTCTAACACGCCGTTGCATGTGTGCGGACATATCCAACTATACACGGGAAACAACATTACAACACATAAATGTAAATTGAGCGATTTTAATACAAAAAATTTTAATATTACAAAAGCGTCATAGGTTTTGAAAGTCCCGAAATATGTTTTGTAAATGTCTATTCGAAAACTCTCTTAGGAAAAATGCCCCAGTCGAGGGATACGATAATTCACCGCTCGAGTAACCTATCCCCGGGCCCTCCCGCTAACAAAAAATATCTAATACATTCATGGGTGATGGTATAAAATGAACTTTATTTGTGGGACGAAGATTGTTGTCACGCAAAATTGTTGCAAAAGCCCTCCCAAAGTCCAGGTAGTAGGTGTCATCTATTTTGTTTACATAAACGCACCATTGATTCCACGTGGTCGTCCTTCGGATAGACTGATTTGCTAGCCCGAGACCGGTTTGCTCCAACCAACTTGTGTACTTATTTGGAAGACGCTTTACACATCGAAAATTATGAGTTAGATAGTCGAACACATTTCATACTGATAAAAAATTACTCATTACAAAAATACAATACTACCATTTTTCCATCGGCACTGATTCACGACCGCAATTGTAAATTGAGTATCCGAAATACTCTTCCGGTAGGGATTCATTTCGCTATTCATTTTCAAAGCTAGTAATATGGAGGATAGGGTTTTAAGGGTTTGAGAAGGTTGTATGTTGTGGAGTGGAGAGGTTTGGAGGGGGTTTTTATAGATGTGGTTGGAAATTGTAAAATTATTTTTTTATTGGACAAGTCTCCGAAAACCGGGTCATAAATGCGCATGAATTTGCCAAACTGTTCAAAATTTTTTTTGGGTCAAAAAAGCAAAAGTGAGAAGTGGCTCTACAGCTGCAAATTGGTGCGAAGTTGAGGACGGAAGTGGGAATTCCGTCCCTCAAAGTCATGGACAAAAGTTAGGGTTTTAGTAGGGTATTTTTTGGCAGGACCATAACGGAAGTCGCATAGCTACGCAATAACGGAAGTGGGAGCATATCACGCCACGTGGCATCTGCAGCGTGAGAAGCACACATCAGCATAACGAAGTCCCACTTCAGCTATGGCTGACTACAGTGGGGACTTCCGTTATGGGACAAAAATGTTTGTCCCACTTTTCCGGGTGCCATGTTATGACTGATCTGGGAAAAACGGGTCAAGCCCATGCAAATCCCCCATTTCATAGGGGTTCTGCACATCTGTTTGTTGGCCCACTTCACTTCTGGACTTGTTCCATATCATTACTAGCATTTTGTGTCTTGTTTCCACCCTATTTAAACATAAGTTAACACAAAAATTTAAAGTTAAAAAATTAATTTTTTTTTCTTCTCATAAATAATTTAATTTTGTTGCGATCTTATACTTTTGCTTTCAAACTTAACATTAAATAAGTATTTTGAAGTTTTGGTATCAAGTAAAGGGAAAGTCATTTCTTTCTTATTTCGATTTTGAATACAATGCAAAATGAATATTTTTTTTTTGCACATACATAACATAATTTCAATTTTCAAGTTATTTGAAGAACAATTATTCATTTCCCCCCTCAAATATTGAATTAAGAATTAATATTATATCTTCATATATAGACAGAACATCAATTCCACACCAAATTTAAACTGCCTTATATTATGGCAAGGAGGAATTATCAGAAAGATGGCACTGATGTTACTCTGTCAGAACCTTTCAAGAAACAAGTGTCACTTATAGAAACAGGTAAAAAAACTTAATTTTATTGGTTGATAGTACATTTTTACAATTTGTCCGATTGCCATATTAAGGGACAATATATGTTATCATTCATTGACAAATACTGGAATTGATTGATAAATACGGATCGTCGCCGACCTTCCAACAGTTACAATCAATGTGGCTTTAGAGCATTATAGGAACGAAGCGAGGCAGCACCACCCGCAACACCATGTGAATCTGTCCCGGAAATGGAGGTACCCAGTTAAGCGAATCAGAATTCGGGCAATGCCTGGGTTTGGAAAAAAATGCATCACATTCGGCCTTTGATCTTTGCATAGGAAAGCCCGGAATACAATTCATCTTCACATCAAGAACCTTCTTCTCAATCAATTTACAACATTCTTGACCAACTTCTGTGAAATAGTTATAAGCCAAAGAAAAATTCGACAAATTGGGCAACTTGCAAACCATCTCAGGAACAGCTCCATAGAATTGATTTCTACTCAATCTCAATATCTCCATCTTTGCCAGGCATGAAAATGACTGTGGAATTGGCCCTGTTAACAAATTCCCACTTACATCAAACACTGTAGCCTTGTTTAGAAGCCCAATTTCGCCTGGTAAACAACCCGAGAGTTGATTGTTTAAAAACAGGACTTCTAATAGATTTTTTCCAGCTTTTCCAATGCTCGGAGGGATCGGGCCAGTGAATTTGTTGTTGGCGAAGGTTAAATAAAGAGCCGGGAGAGAACCCAGATTATCGGGAAGTTTTCCAGCAAAATTGTTGTTGTTGTTGATAAAAAGAACGTCCAGATTTAAAGTGAAAACTTGAGGTGGAACCTGTTAGCAAAAACAAAAACAGGAGCACGTATCAGACAAATAACACGGGAACCTATTAACAGACAGCAGTTATTAGTAACAAATATGCCGGTTAAGGCCAAATAACCTGGCCGGAAAATGAATTGAATCTGAGATCCAGGAAAGTCAATTTCGTGGCACCAAGAACTTCATAAGGGAATCCACATTTGAACTTATTGTTACTGAGGTCTAATTCGAATAGGTAACGAATAGTGGAGATTTTCTTGGGGATGGTTCCAGTGAAGTTATTGGAATTGACATGGAAAATACTCAAATCAGGCAATTCATCAATGAAGCCATTGAGAGTGAGTTCAGGACCAGCAAAACCGAACTCGTTGAAATTAACTGTGTGTAGAGCTTTAAGGCCGAGGTCGGGGACCGTAGCACAAGAGAAGCCTTTGTATTTGTTGCAAATGTCTGGACCAACCCATGTCTTGATAATTCCATGGGGATCATCTTTGATTTTGTTCTTGAGTTTCTGGATTACTGGGTAGACTATTTCGATTCGCTTGCTCTCGAAAAGGGGGTATGGAGCTGAAGGAGGAGGAGGACATGGGGCGGAAGGCGGATCAGGTGGAGGAGCAGGATCAGAACTGCCTCCTCCGCCGCCTATAATTATCTCTATTCCTTCAATTAAACATGTAGTATGAAATAGGAAAACAGCCACAAAAATGGAAACTTTGATCGTTCCCATGATCAGTTTTTCCTCAGTAATCATGCATAACATTTCTCTATATATAGACGATTGACTAGTGTGGTTGATTAAACATTTATGACTGGAAATAATAGGCGACCGACAGTTCTATCTTGATATTAATAAAATGATTGGCTAGTGATAGTCATGGAAATTACATGATTAAGAAGTTTAGGGTCACGAGCAAACAGGACTGGCTATGTTTCTTTGGAATGTTCTGTCCAAAGGTGGGAAGCTGTTATCAGGTCGTTTTCAGTTTTATTAAGGTATCTTTTTGTTTTGCACCTGTTTGGCAATTTGTATCTATCCTTTTTATTTATTATTCTAAAGCTTTGAAGCAATCGGACTGCTGTTGATGGTGGCTGGTCTTTTTTGGGAAACCTTTTTAAATTTCCTGGCCGGCAATCTATACCATTATGATCATCAGCATTTAATACCATACCCTGGCGGACATGTAAAGATCATTCTATAAACTTAATAGTACTAACGTGAAGTCGCTCAGGTGACGTTATCATTTTGCTCATTTGTCAAGTTCTTTTCTAATTTTGTTCGAGTTCTTTATACGATTTTAGATAATTAAAAAATTTGTCATTTTCACCGAAAATTCTAATATTACCCCCTCTCCCCTCTCTCTCACTTCTATAGTATAAGAAAAGAAAGGAAAAAAATAGGGATGGCAGAGGCCGCAAATAAAAGAAATGTTGGGGGTATAGTTGGAATAAATTATTGATAACTAATAAAAACATTAAACGATAATTATTTTGAATACCTATAGATTTCCTAAACGATAATTAATTGATAATGGAGGGAGTATTAAAGAACGTTTATTTATTCATTGAGGTTCTAGTTCAGGCTTTTTTCTTTCTTTATAAATGGGCTTAGGCAACCCCAATTGACATTGACATGTCTAACTCAGATAGGAAGTGATACCCAGTAATACTCGAGCGCAATATTCGGAGTACCAGTTCCCAAATATTCCCCTAGGGGAGTCCGGTATGCTGCGAATTGTACGGAATTCTACACCTTTAGAATATTTTTTTTTTGAGTAAAACACGTTTAGAATATTGAGAATACTTAAATAATTTATTTGATGATTGAGATATTTTTTTTTAACTATTATTAAAAATTATAAAAAAAATACTCAATAGTTTGATATTTTTAGAGAAATATGTAACTAGAATAATGCATATGCCACTATAAGTACGCCAATACAAAGAGATCTCGTATGAAAAATAAAACTATGTAATTACTATTCTAATACATACAGACATTATGTATGTGAGTGAAGATTTTATTGGCAACCCTAAATAGCTAAATATTTGATAAATTATCACAATTTATTGTGATGATGTCATAACCTTAATTGTGTAATCTTAATTGTATATTAGACAATTGAGAGGAACCTATTCATGAAAACCAATTCAAATATTATCATCTAGAATTTTGAGTTCTTATATATTTTTCCACCTTTGCAATATATTATACTCATCCAATTGGAACTTTTGGTATAGAAGTCAAAAGAGGAGGATCAAGCCATCATCAACCAATATTCATAAAATCAACACAAGTTGACTCAATTAGTACAATTTGCACGTCCACAATTACAAAGGTCAATGTTCAATTCTCACCTTGCCGACTTGAGGGACATGTGTTGGTGGAGTGATATGTAAAGATCTTTCTGTAAGAGATCCGTGATTTCTAGAGCCTACCCTGACCTGTGTTGATTACCAGAGTCAAATTCACCCAAACTTTAAATTACCCAAAAAAAAAACCCGATATTCGTAATTTTTTTAAAAAAAAAACCCTTATCAACATTTAATCATGTGCACATCATATATTTTTTTTGTGCTGAATATGCGCATATCATATTCACTTTCTTCAAAATAAATAAATAAGATATTGTCTAAGTCGATAAAAATTGAGACGTATCAATCAATTTATTTTTAAGTAGAATAAAATGCTATTAAAAATTTAACTAAATCAGTCCGACTAATATCTGATAAAAAATAATTTGAAATTTCTTAGCATGTGGAAGGAATCAATAATTCGCCCAAAAAATCTCTTATAAAGATTTTTAAGTCACCTTACCTTATCCACCAAGCAAACTCCCATCTACTTTAATGTATCGTGCCACCCATGAGATTAAATACAAAATTCCCCATACATATTGGAAGAATCTAACCATGTTACACACCTCTATTATTCACCCCACACACACACACACACACAGAAAATCACCATCATCGACATTCATTACTTTTTGGCAATTTAAAAACATAGACATTCATTACTTCTTCTTCCACGCAAGGATAGAATTAACGGAAACAAAATTATTTGAAGACCATATGTTAAATTGGACAAATAATTTTGGGACATAAATTGTAACACATACGATTGTTGATCACTATTCTCCTATTCCCATCTAATAAAAACCAATTCCGACGGGAAAAATCAGAAAAATAATAATATAAAACATTAGTAACAAACAATCTTTGGTATGTATTTGACAGATGAAGAAGATATTTATTGGAGAGGTATTAATTAGAAACGGAAGGGAGTACTAATTACGGAAAATTTAAAAATAAATTAAAGTTGGAAAAAAGTAATAACTCCAATCCTGATTAGGTGCAGAATATGTAATTGTTCGCATATGTGAAACACTCGTCTTACTATTGAGTTTTGATCTAAACCGTTGAAAACATCCATTTTCTATGCAATTATGAATAGCAAACCTTGCAAACTCAAGAATCAGATTAACTTATCAAATACTCCCTCCATATCTAAATAGCTTTAACATTTGAGTTTTTCACAAAGATTAAGAATTTGATGAAGTCAACAAAAATTGAAACAAAATGACTTTTGTACCCTTTATTTATCATATTAAAGAGTAATTATCAATTTTCACAACTCTTCAATTTAATTATCCACTTTTCCTCTTAGTTATCATTCTCTATTGGAAATATACAAATTCTCTTGGTTACTAAGATTCATTTAATATTACAATTAAGAAAAAGCCCACACAAAATTTATGGTCTTCATTTTAGTTTTGAACAAGGGAGTTGTGGTTGTAAAAGGGCAATCTTGGAAAAAAAGCATTTACTATCTATTGATATTTTAAATGTTAGAAGTATTTTGAACAAAAATGAAAAGTTCAAATGTTAAAGCTATTTAAATATGGAGGGAGTAATTGAGAGACATATTTCGCATAGAATTAAAAATCTAATAAATCTAATAGATTTACCGGTTAGGTTTTAACCTTACCCTGTCCATAGGTAAAGAATAGTAGGTGATAATTGGTGGACTACCTTGGGAGACAACAAAAAGAATTCCTAGAGCCAGTAAAACTCGGATTCCATCAAACTCTTCCTATTTCAACGTTCCTCTACCAATCCACATTCCATCACCTCCTTATATATTTTCCTCCATATCCTTCTCATAAACTTGTACCCCTTCAACCCTCTTCCCAAAGTCAACCATGGCTTCCTCCTTCAAACTTCTCCCATGTTTTTTCTTGCTGTTCTTTGTTGTTCTCTCCTCTGCTTTAGACATGTCCATTGTAAATTACAACAAGGAACATGGTCAGATTGAAAGATCAGATAATGGGATTAAGAATTTATACGAATCTTGGCTTGTTAAGAATGGTAAAGCTTATAATGGTTTAGGTGAAAAGGAAAAAAAGATTTGAGATTTTTAAGAATAATTTAAGGTTCATTGATGAGGGAGAATGCTCAGAATCTTCCTTATAAACTTGGGCTTAATAGATTTTCTGATCTTACTCATGAGGAATATCGTTCTATGTTTGTTGGTGGAAGAATGGATCGGAAGAGTAAGTTGATGAAGGGTAATGTTAATGTTTCGGATCGGTATTCTTTTAATTCCGGTGATCATGACTTGCCTAAATACGTTGACTGGAGGGAGAAAGGTGCTGTTTCTCCTGTCAAAAATCAAGGCCAGTGTGGTAAGTTTTTGTTCATAAAAATCTCTTTTTTTTTGCTATTTAATTGTCGGCTAAAAATTCTTTTGTTGATTTATATAGTCAATTTTGATTACTTGGGATGAAGACTCCGTTGTTATTATATTTTATCTCGCTTTTGATGTAACTTTGAATAATAGGTCTTGCGTAATTAAAAAATAATAATAAAAAGATTAGTGGGTTCATTTTGTTTTTTCATGAAATATGCAGTCTATTTTTTGGAGTGGGGAGTGGAGACCTGAATTATGTATGTGGGACAGGTAAAAAGAAGGAAGAGTCTTGATTGGTGTTTGGGAGGGGTGTTTTAGTGGGGTCTGGTTGTTGTTTGGGTACGGTAGTGTTTTCCTTTTTTTTTTTTTTTGGTGGGGTCTATTTTATTGTTTCGGAGAAAACCCGAAACATTCATATTAAGTACGACTTGTATTATGCAGTAGAGGGGATAATATAAAAGCTTTGTTCGAAAACCTTTTGTATTGGTCTTAGTTTGTCAGAATTTTTACATACCCTTTTCATTCAATCCATGTACAAATTGATTATGAGTTTTTTACAACCTTATTTGTTTGTGTAGGAGTTCGTTTGGGCATTCTCAACAGTTGGTGCAGTTGAAGGAATTAATCAGATTGTTACAGGGGGAACTAGTATCCCTATCGGAACAAGAATTGGTTGATTGTGATAAAACCTATAACCAGGGGATGCAATGGTGGTTTGATGGACTATGCTTTCAATTCATTATTAAAAACGGTGGCCTTGATATCGAGGAGGACTACCCTTACAAAGCTCTTGATGGAACTTGTGATCAGTTTAGAGTATTGTCTTACAAACTCTCTCCCGATTGATTCGAATTTTTTTCAAAACCATTGACCTTAAATTTAACTTTTCATTTTCACTTTTGTTTTAGAAAAACGCCAAGGTTGTCTCCATTGATGGTTATGAAGATGTTCCAAAGAACGATGAACAATCATTAAAGAAAGCTCGTAGCTCATCAACCTCGTTAGTGTTGCCATTGAAGCCGGAGGCGTAGCTTTCGAAAGATTACCAATCGAGTATGATCTTAATTCATATATTCAATCCAAAATTAAGGGTTCATGATACAATGATTGCTAGCCTGGGGGGATTATATAGGGTGTGTTCTTGGAACTTGTGGAACTAACCTAGACCATGGAGTTGTTGTTGTTGGATATGGTACTCGAGAAGGGAGTTGATTCATTTGGTTAGTGAGGAACTCGTGGGGACCAACACTGGGGAGAGGTCGGTTATATCAAGCTTGCACGCAATGTAAATGAAAGCTCGAGCAAATGTGGCATCGTGATGAGTCTTCTTACCCTTCAAGAACGGTCCTAATCCTCCCAAGCCCTGGGGTCCCATCTCTCCCACACCCAGTAAAAGCCTCCTACCCAATGTGATGATTATGATTCATGTCCCGAGGGAAACACTTGTTCTTGTGCATTTCAATATGGTAGCATGTGCTTTGGGCTGAGGATCGCGCCTCTCGAATCGGCCTACTTGCATGTGATCGATCACACCCAAATTCTCGCCTATGATTATCCCATCTGTGATCTCCGAGGGGGAACTTGCCTAATGGTAATTTTTTTACTCTTTCTGTCAATAACTGAATGTTCATTTTTCTATTCATTTTCTGTTAACGCTTTATATATTTTTCATTTTATCGCAACTGATGATATGATGTTTTTGTGCTTTAGCAACAACAGAGCAACAACAGTCCAATGAAAGTTAAGGCGTTTAAGCGAGGTCCTGCTAAACCAAATTTGTCTCTTTTACTTGGAAACAGCAGGAAGATCTGCAGTTCTTGAGAAAGTAATCTCCTTTGGCAGAAGATCATATGAAGGAATTGGTTGAAGGGGGGGATTGGATCCAGCTTTATTTGCTTTTCTTAGTTAAGTTTGTAAATAGTTTTATTTTTAACTTTGCTTAACAAGTTAATGTTCAATTATTCCAAATGTCATTGAAACTTAATTTAATTTGTGAATGCAAATGCTTCTTTTCTTTATTGTGCTCTTCTATTGCCAAAATCGAATCTTACATTTATGAACTTTTAATACAAATTTAATTTCTCATTAAATTCAAAATATAAAATGCATTTATTAAATTGGAATTTGGCCTCCATTGTTGGCTATAGATTTTTAATAACGTGCCAACAATGTTTTATAGATATGTAAGCTATTCTAATCAATAACTTTCGATATCAATTAATGATAACGATTTTTCTGTTCAAGCTATTCTAATCGAAACATATTTGTAACGTTTCACATTTTTACCCATCTCAAATTAATTGCAATGTTTTAAAAATTAAAACATATTTATTATTATTTTTCTGTCTTACCAATAATTTATTATTATTCAACTAACTACTGATATTTGACTGTCTAATCATAATTATGATCATTTTATACTTTTTCTTCATAATAATTATTTTGCAATCATTTTTTAACGAAAATCATGATATTATTATTTAATACTCCCTCCATTCCCTATTAATTATCGTTTAGGAGATATCTAGGTAACCAAATTAATTGTCGTTTAAGGTTGTTTTATTAGTTGTCAACAATTTATTCCAATTACACCCTCAACATTTTCCTTTCTTTATGATAAAGAAGTGAGAGAGAGGGAGGGTGGGGGATAATATTGGAAGTTTAGATGAAAATAACAACTTCCTTAATTTTCTCAAATTGTCTAAAGAGTCTTATATTTAGGAATGGAGGGAGTATCAAATTACATAAAATGAAGGAAGTCCGAAGGATCATGATCCATTGAATAAAGGCTCTAAGCCTCAACAAATATTTTACTGCTAAAACCGGCCAACAAAAGCCTTACCATCAAACTCAAACAATTGAATTGGAAAAATCAATTTAATTGTTGACTTTACCCTACAAATCTCTCCCTCGACTCTTTTAGTGAGTTTCGTTTTATCCCAGTAGAGATACTATTTTTATAACTTGGGTTCGAGTTATTTGATACTCTACTATATCTGGTAAAAATTTATATTTTCCTTAAAAAAGATAACGTTATATAACTAAATATTTAACTAATTAGTTAATTAAATTGAGATAAAAATATAAATAAACTGTTAAATTCCTTATACCAACAAAGTTAGATAGTATTTAACCAATTTTATCTAACTATTAAGCGTTAACCAAAAAAAATATGTATCCACATTACGATATATGTTAAGTGCAAATTACTAAATAGGTGGGCCAAAAGAGAAAAAGAAAGAGAAAGCACTTGACAAGAAAATTTTTAAAAAAAATTTGGTTTCCCAATCTGTCATTTCATCAATACTACTCCCTCAATCCCAAATTATTTATATAAATTTTTTTTTAATGATGATTTTTCTAATCGTCACATTTATATTAAATATTGAGAGAGAAAAATAAAGAGAAAAAAGAAGATGAACTAAATTAAGATTCACATTAAATAGAGTTATGTTTGACATTTTATTATTTTTCACTGTAAAATTTAATAAAATATTAATTATCTGCAAAATTTAAAATGGATATATAATTTGGGACAAGGGATTACTATTGAATTATCAGTAGAAGTTTCCTTCTGAAATATCAGTAGAAGAAGAACAGGTACGTCGTCGTCGCCACCGGACCCGCCGTAAAACGCTTATTCCGCCGCTGCCTCTGCGTCGTCGCCGTTGACTCCTCCTTTAAGGCAGATTTTCATTTTAACTTTTAAGCTTTTCAATAACAGTAGTAGTACTTTTATATGTATTCAATGTTTCGGCATAAGTATCTGCTTTTCCGAATATGCTTAGCACTTCAAACGTTGTTGATGATTCTGGATCACCGGAAATTTGACGCTACTAAGTCGTGGATTGAATAGTGTATTATTGAATTGGAAGCTTTTTCTGATCCGTTTTTACCTTTCTAGACCTAAATTTGCAGTTCCTGAATCTGATTTGTTTCAGTTCGATAAAGGTAGTGAGAATTAAAAATTAAAATAAAATTAGATTCAGTTTTGTTCAAGTTGATCTCTGTTTTTTTCTTGATCTCCAATTCTTAGTTTCCTAAATTTTAGTGGTTTGTTTTGATTGATAATTCGGTTTTAGCAGAAAGATATATCATGCTCGTTTCTATGTTTTCTAGTAACAGTTAATTTGTTTAGTTCAATTTTTGTTGGATATGGAGAAGTAAACTAGTTAGTAGTGTTGTTTTCGCAAAGTTTTTTAATGAGATTGAACTTGCTATAGAAGGTCCTCAAAGTTTATGTTCATTATATGTATATAAACTCACATTTTCAATGAGATTGAATTTCAAAGTTTTTCAATGGATGTGGTGTTGCGAGGAGAAATGGAGTTCGCCTTTATTCTTCACTGTAACTTAACTAAAAGTTTATGTTCATTATATGTATATAAACACACATCTCTCTGATCTTCACATGTTGTTTGTCTTTTTATTCTTTGTGGTTTTACTTAGAAAGCTGCTTATGTTTCCAATGCCTTTTCAGATTTTTGTTTCAAACATTGTAAGAGCTCTGCACTGGAAGAATGGAACCTGATCCATCACATATAAAACCTCCAGCTATCACTACGTCCTCTACTGAATCTGTTCCAGATAAGTCTACACCTTCTGCACCTGCAAAGTTATCTCCTTCTGGCATCTCCAGTTGGGCTAAGAACTTGAAAATTCCCCAGTCACTGGTGGGATCCCAAAACGAATCACCAACTGGAACTTCTGGACAATCAACTATTTCTCGTTTTACTGGTGGTTTTGGATTACGCTCGTCTCCTAAAGCTTCTCAGCCTGGGGAAAACCCTGATGGAACTTCGCCAAAAGCACAAACAGTACAGTCTGATTTTATTGGAACTCTTACAAAGGGAATAGTTGATTCTTCTAAGAATGCTGTGAAAGCTGTGCAAGTAAAAGCTCGGCATGCTGTATCTCAAAATAAACGAAGATACCAGGTAGCAAGCTAATCTTTGATGATTGATATATATTTTTTATTGTTATTATATTTTATTTTAAAACTAATTTAAGTTGCTTTGCTGTTGAGGAAATGGGAAGATTAGTTCTCTTTCCTTTCTTTTTGATTAATTTGTTATTGATATTGATATTTCTTGAATATGATTATTAGTTTTTGTTTATGTTGTCTTTTGGGGTTTAACATGCCTTACAGTTTTTTCTTCTGGATTATATTTGTTAATTCTGGATGATACTAGACTTGTACCTTGTTAATTCTGTTTCTCTGAAACTATATTACCCTCCTTTCTGGATAATTACTGAATGCATCTTTTGATATTTGTTATTGACTTTCTTGTCTCGGTGTAAACTGACATATCCGCCTTTTTTAGGAAGGTGGATTTGACTTGGATATGACATACATCACTGAGAACATAATAGCTATGGGTTTTCCTGCTGGTGATATGAGCTCTGGGTGGTTTTGGTTATGTTGAGGTGAGTGAAGTGAAATTAACAGGAGACACAACTTTTTATGCAACTGGCACCTAATTTAGCTTTTAAAAATTTGTGATTCAGGGGTTTCTATCGCAACCACATGGAAGAAGTAATTAAATTCTTTGAAACCCACCATAAGGTAATAACTTCTGTATAAGCATGTATATCTTTTGTGACCTGGTATAATCTGGAGATGCAAGTGGGCTAATTATTTTCATATCCAAGTGTTCTGCAATATTACTGCCTTACTGGGCTGGTAACTTCCACGACTTTGTTGAAGTCCTACCTTTTATTTTGGTGGGCTTGAAGGTGGTATTATATACATCCACTTTCCTTCAGTGTGCACTGCTCACACCTGGTCAAAGTCTAATTACATAGGAAGTTGTCCTAATAGCTGCTTTTCACACGCAGGATAAATACAAAGTGTATAATCTTTGTTCTGAGAGGTTGTATGATGCATCCTTATTTGAGGGAAAGGTAAGTTGTGATTCTTCTCTTTGGGGTTGGTAACTGGGTTTTGGTTTTTCTAATTCTATTTGTTATGGATATCTAATCTACTAACTAAAGCTTAATCATTATCTTTGTGATAGTAATTAGATATAGAGACTGTTATTTTGCAAACATTTTCTTGTGGGTTGTACACGGATTGGTTTTCTTTTCCTGTAGAATTTTCATTTCTGTAGGGGTATGGGTAATTGTTGTGTGAGGAATTGTGGGGATCAGAGTTGAATTTATGGAAAAAGGAAATTTATTTGGGAAAAAATTGCTATCCAAGTGAAGCCTTGGTTTCACAAGTCAACCTTTTTGGGCAAATTTGTCTCTGAAAATAGTTTAACTTGTATTTTTTGTAATATAGTAGTGCATTATGGCGTTTACCTGTAGATATGCATTGTTTATCTAAGTCAGTTTATTTTTTTGTTAGTTATCAGACATTAGGAAGCTTCTCATAGTTGGTCTCTTTCTTCAGGTGGCTATTTTCCCCTTTGATGACCATAATTCCCCTCCCATTCAACTTATAACATCATTTTGTCAAAGTGCATATTCATGGTTGAAGGAGGACATCGAAAATGTTGTGGTTGTCCACTGCAAGGCTGGAATGGCAAGAACAGGATTGATGATTTCTAGTCTTCTTTTGTACTTGAAGGTAACTTTAGTTGTAAGAGAAAAAAGGAGGTTCACTATCATACATTTCTGAAAGCAGCGTCTTTTTACGGTCATGGCATATCGTACCTCCCAATTGTGTTTTATTTTGTTTGTTGCTCCATTTTTATGAACTTAAGTGTAGTTTATCTTGTTCCAGTTCTTTCCCACAGCTGAGGAGTCTATGGACTACTATAATCAGAAAAGATGCTTCGATGGAAAAGCACTGGTTCTGCCAAGTCAGATTGTGGGTGTAGTTTGTTTCTATTCTCTCTGCTTGTAGCCTTGTCACTCTCTAAATTTTTCACTCTTGATATATGTTCTCTCTCTGACAGAGGTATGTCAAATATTTTGAACGCTGTCTTAACCTATTTCAATGGAGAAAACCAGCCTGGTCGGAGGTACTTGCGCTTCATTAAACATTTCTTTTACTTTAACTTAATTGTTAACCGACATTTATTGGTTTTGCAATTTTCGAAATCATGTTGTGCAGGTGCATGCTTAGAGGATTTCGGCTTCATAAGTGTCCAAATTGGGTTAGGCCATCTATTACTGTGTCTAATCATAATGGTAATTTGTTTCTAAACCTTGTCTACGTTTTGTAATTTGCTATATTGGTAGATTTTATGCTACACTACTTCTGGTAAACTATGGAGCTGTATATATTGTTAGTTTAGCATGGTGGTTACGAGGTTAGTTATAGTTAATCTGCCCTTGATTCTTTGATTTATCCCTTCAATACTTGATCAGCTCGATATATTATCATTTTACTACTCCCATTACTGGCACTGCTCTTGATTTCTACCCCTGAGAGGTTGAGAATATAGATTGAGTGTTGGGTTGAATGACATCTTTGGAATTTTTATCTAAATTGTGAATATTTTATTGGCAGGAGTTCTCTTCTCAACAAAGAAGCATCCAAGAACAAAGGATCTCTCGGTAGGTTAATTGAATAACTTGGTGCCCCTCCCCACACACACACACACACACACACGCACCGAATTCTTGGTAAGTGATTATGACTGTGTGACCACATTTAAGAAAAATTAACATGCTTTGATGGTAACACCAGTGTGGACGGGGGTGGGAGACAAATATTCATGTCAAGATAAGATGACTAGAAAAGATTAATTAAAGTCAGATGATGAGGAAATGAACTTGGATATGAAACCACTGAATATCAAAAGGACCCTTCTTCTTGATGTAATATGGTAGATTAATTAAAGTCTACCACTGGAGTCTGTACAATGTAATTAGTGATTAGACTATTGATGGGTGGCTAAATCATCTTGTCCAAGCTGGAATTTGAACCTATCGAAAGCAGAGAGGTCCATTAAGGAGCAGGAACATGCATACAGTTGTAAACTCTTAATATGTTTTTTCTCTTTTGAAACTCTTAATATGCTGTCAAATGAACAGATAAGTGATATACTGGTGCTGTTCAGATTTTTTTCATAACTGATTATTAAATGCACAGCCTGAAGAATTTTGGTTCAGTGCACCAAAGAAAGGGATAATGGTGTTTGCTCTTCCTGGGGAGCCTGGTTTGACTGAGTTGGCCGGGGACTTCAAAATTCATTTCCATGACCGTCAAGGAGATTTTTACTGGTATCAATACAAATCCTTGCAACTTTGTGAATAGCAACCAAGAAGCTATTTCCTGCTTGCGTTTTCATGTTCGCAAGGCACAGTAAAGGGGATATGATTAATTCTCATGATAATGCAAGCAGATACTTTTTTATTTCTAAAATTTTCTTTTCATGATTATTCAGCTGGCTAAACACAACGATGATGGAGAACAGAAAAATTCTGAACACAAGTGATCTTGATGGGTTTGATAAGGTAATCATTTTCATTGTAGTACACTTGCATTAAGGTTCATTTGTACGTCGGAGCTGCTTAGACTTGCTATGTAACAGAGAGACTTATTGGCACCTATATCTTTCGTTATTTGACATCTGATTTATACTCATTTCTGGAATCTGTCTAGAGAAAATTGCCATCCCCAGGATTTCAAGTGGAGGTTGTGCTTGTGGACTACGATGCTGCTGCCGTTCCTGCTAGGCCTCAATCAGAATCTGCTGTGAATCAATCTGTTGAAAGTTCTGGCTCAGCTGTTGCCTCAGCACCCAGTCCTGCCACCACAAATGAGACCTCTGCGGTCACTGATACAAACAAAGGCACAGGAGGCAAAGAAAACGATGATGTATTCTCAGACAGCGAGGAGCAAGCAAGTTCAGCTTCTGAAACCCGAGAGGGTGTTGGTACAAAAGTTGTTGGATCTGGCCATAGCAGTAGTTTGGATCAAGCTTCAAATATGACTCATCAAACAGAACGGCTGTCTTTGAGTAGCACAGGTTCTGCACTGGGTGAGCCAAAAAAGGATGCCGAAAAAGAAACTGTATCGGGTCTTGAAGGATCAAATCCTGTAGGAGAAGTAAGCGAATTCAAGGTTATGGCAGCAGATGCTTCAGTTTTCTCATTTGGCGATGAAGAAGATTATGAAAGCGAGTAAAAGGGATTTTCAATAGCCATTTGTACATAATAGTCAGGTACTCCCCCTACTGTCTACAATCCAGCCTTTCATTTTTTTTTCATTCCGTACCAAGTATCAACAGTCCCTTTGTGTTTTCACATTCTTTAGATATAGCAGAGTCCAGAATTGTTGTGAATCCAGTTATTTTTTTCTTTCATGCGCTTGACTCATCCAACAAGGTTGAAGGAAATAATGTACATTAAGTAAGGTTGATATTTTATTTATTTCCGCTTTACCAGCAACTTCTGAAGAAAACGATGTAATAATAGAAATCCATTTTGTCAAATAAATTGCATTAGAATATGTGTTATGGACTTTGTAAGATTGACAATATCTTGTTTTTAGACCATGAAATGGTTTAGATCCTGGAGTTAAGTCACTTGGAGAAAAAGAGAGGCAATCTAATTTCTGGATTAGGTACAACTTCTGATATATATATACAGACTTTAGCTTATTTTTGTTTACACATTATCTTTGAAAGCAATGGATAACAACCTATCAATGAGACTAAAGCCGCCAATTTTTACAAAATACATAGTCTAAATATTGTTTACCTCTGTCAATGTCTTCTGAGGGAAATCTTTTGTTATTTTTCCCTTCCAGGGTCATTAGAGTATTGATTGATTGAAAAGGACATGATGTTTTTTAGTTTTCTGAATTGGACATTCGTGTAGAATATTATTTTTCAAAAAAAGGAAAAAATGTTAGTAGTTCTCAGGAAAAGAACAAAAAGAAATTATAAGAACTTTTAATTTCAGACTGAAGGATAATTCATTGTGTAATTGAACACAATGATTCATTTCAAAATTATCGAGCTTGGGGGATTAGTAATGATTCGCTAAAACCTTTTTTGAAGCTATTGGTCTCTCATTTTAAATAAGATTTAATTTCTGCGATCCAAGTCTGCATTACTTAATCCAACTAATCTATGTAAGGGTAACAAAAAAAATTATATTTTTTTATTTGAAAATTAAATGCTATCCAACTAGAAGAGAAGTAACTTGTAATTTAATAAATGGAGAAGCATCAACTGTAGGTTAAAACAAACTTTGTATTCAATTATATAGCTCTATTTGGCATTTCTCTTGTTATCTTATGTAATTGGAGTGACACTGATTATAACATTAGTCCTTCGTGTAGTAGTTTATAAAGAAAAATAGTTTATTAAGAAAAAATAAAAGTGAAAAGAAAAAAAGAGCAGCACCAACTGAGAAAGCTCTAAAACTTTTCTTATGGAAAATTAATAATAAAATAAAATGCATCAGCCGTGAAGTTTATTTATTTTCCACATATAAGAAAAAGCAACAATAACATGGTAATAGCGGCAGACGCGCACAATAATATTATTCGTAACGCGTAGAAATTATTGTGGCGGTTTTTATAATTTATGCGATGACTTGGAAAAAAAGAATCTTATATATATTGATGAGAGGAAGAAGAAGAATAAATTCAGAAATTCTTTGTCTGAACTTCACAAACTTTAAATAGTTACCGTTTCTTTGTCTTTTTCACGTTTTCTTTACCAAAAACAATTAAATAAAAAAGACTTTTTAAAGGATCCGTCTAACGTCTTCTTGTCCTTGACACGTCGATAAATATATAAAAAGGATAACACCTCAGAATGACGAAAAAATAAGATAAATCATTTTTTCTTCTTATCCTTCTTCCCCTTCTACTCCACAAATGTACATGTCGGCGAATTCTGGCATTCAAGGTCAACTCCTCGAGGTCACCGGTAATTTTTCTTCTCTCTTCTTCCGTTTTTCCGTAATTTATTGTAATTTATATATCATACGTTCGATTAAATTGTGGTAAACGTCGAATTTTGGAGGAATCTGTAGTTATTTAGCATATGTATGATTAAAATTTGGTTAACGTTGAATTTCGATGAAATCTGGATGATTTTTTTTATGGAATTTGTAGTTATGTAGTATATGCTTCATTAGATTGTGATAAACGTCGAATTTTGATGACTTCTGGATGATTTTTTGTGGAATTTGTTGTTATTGATTAAATTGTGGTAAAAAAAAAACCTCGAATTTTGATGATTTTTTTTTTTGGATTCAATTTGCAGTTGTAGGTTGTAATAAATTGAAGGATACGGAGTGGATATCAAGGCAAGATCCCTACGTTTGTGTAGAATATGGTAGCACTAAGTATCGGACTCGCACTCACACAGGTATAAATATTTTTCTTCTGGCGATTTATTTTTTATTTCTTACAATTGTGTGTTTGATATATGAGAAATTGTCAAATTGAATTAACTAATTGTTGCTAATTTGATAGATGGAGGAAAAAACCCTACGTTTCAAGAGAAATTTGTGTTCACGCTGATCGAAGGGTTGCGTGAGCTCAATGTCATTGTTTGGAACAGCAATACTGTCACCTATGATGATTTCATAGGCAGCGGAAAGTAATTCTCTCCTTCTGTAGTTGTTTCTTACTTTCTTTTTCTTCTTTGAATTATTGTTTACAAGATTGAAGTAATTATTTTTGTTTTTTGGGGAAATTAATCGTGGATTTCGTGATATATGTTAGGGTTCAACTCCAGAAAGTGCTTTCTCAAGGATATGATGATTCCCCTTGGTCGCTACAAACAAAAACTGGCAGGTATTAACTAATAGGAAACTCTGCGTCTTCTATAGTTAATCAGTGCGAGCATGATTCTTTTGTTTTCTTTTGTTTGTGTTTATCTTGTAATTATTTGGTGTAGTCAGAGTATGGTGTTTGATTTTAGGCAATTAAGTTGGCAAGCTTTTGCTTTTATGGGCTATATTCCGGAAGGGTTAATCTTGACAGTTTGAGGAATAAGTTTAAAATTTGGAAATGAGCCATCGTTATATTCCTATATCATGAAATCTGGTATTAGCATTAGCATAGTACTTTTAATTCTATTTTTTATTTATTTTTTTTAGTATTCTTAATCCTTTTTGAACCAACCTTCATTCAAAAATATCATTTGCTTCTGAAATTGGTAGAATGGTTGAGGTCTGCACTGGGGACACACACTGAGAAAAGAAAAAGGGGTTTGGTATGGGCGGGCATTTCGCTTGAGTTAAAGATCCCTGAGAATTTTTATTTGATCCTTCCTCCACACGGATAAGCAAGAAAAGGGCTATTACGCAGTTTCTACTTTTGAGATTTATCTCACTATATGTGTATAGCAAAAGTGCGAAAGGTTCAGAATTTTGAACTTATAGTGAGATCAACTTTATTAGTATATTTGATGTGTTCTATCTTTTTTAATATAATTAATATGATTAACCCAGATTCAGCATTCAAATTAGTTTGTGGTTCCTTTTCTTCCTCTTCTTGAGAAGCTGTTCTGGTTGAAGGAGAGTTTTTCATTTTCTTCTTTTGTTGGGTTTTTTTTGGGAACACAAAGGGACTGGGACAGATAAAACTACATCTTAGAAGTAATTCGAGAAACCAAATTTAATTACTTTTAGAATGCAAATCTGGAGTTGTTTTTCTCTTCTTTCTCTCCTAATACTTCCCTTCTTCCCTTCCCTTCCATTTCCTTTGTTCTCATTCTACTTGTTCTCTATTCCTGTACATTTGATCAAAATGAATGAAATCTTTGTTCAACGTGAATAGTTTCTCCAAGTATTGCTCAGACAATGTACCTTCATCATTGATCCTAACTCCTAAGACATTGGTGGCTTCTTGAGGCGCTGCTTTTGTTCTCCACTTCCCCTATGGATTGCATGTTTGGGTTGGATCTCTATTTTACCTGTTTGTGAGTCCTTCACTCACTTCTAGACTTGTCATGTTTAGTGTAGACCAGATTCCTTGATCACGTTATTCATTTTCGTTTATGATTTTCTAGGATAAAAGAGAACTGAAATTGAATAGTAGGTTCATCTATGCTTAACATAAGCTAGTTTTAGATTTGGTTTTATCTTTTGTTGATAGATAAATTGTTAAGCTTACTTGAGCCTTGGCCAACAAAAGACTAGTATATATATTCACAAAGCTCTATTTTCTTGTAGGTATGCTGGTGAAGTGCGGCTGATTTTGCACTTTTCAAATGCCAACGTAAGTTCCATATTTTGTCATTCTTTTACCATCTTTCGTAAGTTCCATAGTTTGCTGCCTCTATCTTTTGTGTGCATGGTTTATGAACTCTTGACTCTGCAGTTTTACTTGATTGAAATGTGCGATATTTAGTTAGGAGATTCAACTAAATAGATAGAACTAACGTTGTGCTGTTGGCATGTTTCAGAAACCTGCAACAAGTTATGGCTCCTCCGCTCCTCCATATATGACACCACCAATGCCCCAGAGCTCCATGTACTCTGCACCACCTCCACCTGTAGCTTCTTATCCACCAGCAACAGCATATCCACCTTCCCCATACTCTTCATATCCTCCTAACCCTGCTGCATACCCACCAGCACCATATCATCCACCACAACCATCTGGATATCCTTCAGCTTACCCGGCACCTTCAGTCTATCCTCCACCAACGTATCCACCAGCACCGCATCAGTCATCTCACTACCAGCAGCAATCAAATTTTGCACCAGGCAAGTTACTTCTCCATTTGAATCGTTCTTTTCTTTGAACACAGTCTGCTGTTTAAACTAACACTGTGCTTTAATTTCAGGTCCATACCCTGGAATCTATCCTCCTCCACCATATTGAGCTCGTAAAGATTGGTGTGAAGAAACTACTTTTGCAGCTACTGACTGATGATTCTTAGTCCTCTAGCTTGGTAGTGTTAAATATCATTAGCTGAATTCCAACATTAGGGGGATGCTTTCTTGCTAGGTACATATTTTTTTTGGTTATTTCTGTTGCTGAAACTGTGTATATGGTTTTCCTTAGTCTATTGGGTTATATTTGTTTGTATATAGTTTTCTTCTATTATGTTGGAATTGTAGCTTTTCTTTGATGCTCCCAGAGTTGAAATAAGATTATATTACTACTCCCAGAAATTAGTACAAGACAAATTCTCTTTTTTTTTTTCTTTCTTTTTTTCTTCTTCTTGGTTACTGCTATAAAACACCACGTAGAAGTTGCTGTTAAGAAAATCTAGAAGAGAGATTGTCTTCTTTAAATATAGCTTGGGAGTTTTATTATGGGAGTAATTGGATTGTATACTGCTAATTCTATTTAAGAGAGTAATATTGATATTTTATTTATAAAAAAAAAATCTTATTTTTTCTTTTTTAATTGACGCTATATGTCATAAATGACTTATATTAAAGAATTGAGGAAGTATCTAAAATGTGAGAAATGCTAAGATTTGAAGCTTCGGGTGGTATGATGAAAATTTGTATGTTGCATATGATAATGTTTTTTGAATAACCTTAAAACTGAATAATTGTATTGCAATGATCCTATGAATAAGAAAGACCCTTTTAACTATATTTCACTTGTTCCTTTTGACCATTATTAATCTTCCATGGAAATGGAATGGAGTAGCAATTGAGAGTGCTTTCGGTGATCCACTTTGACTTCATGATTTTATTATCTTTTTAGAGCAAGTGTCCTAATGGATTATGTCGAGGATGCTTCTTCACTACCCCAACACTCCCAACAGTCTACAGAAATTACCACCCAAGGAAAAGAAAAATATAGATAGATAGGGACTCCATAGTACATCAGTTTGGCTCAGGTGCGAAATGCAGTTTGTTTCGCATTGATCAAATCTCAGTCGTTAAATGTGAAATTTGAGTTTCGACTTAGAACACTGAATATTATATTCACTCTCTTTGAGAAGAGGTGTTCTCAAGGAAGAATACGTGTTCTGACATTTTTAAAAGAAGAATAAGTGTTTTTTCTTTTCAAAAATAAAATAAAAATCTATGTCGTTAAATCTTACATTTAACAGCCTAATACAATCTACCGTTCACAGCTTGATTAGTTTGGACTTGGTGACAGGGTTCAAGAACGAAGACAGGGCGTGTGGGAGTGGCCTCCTCCGAGAATTTTAAAAAAGCTACTAGTTTGGACTTTTGGTGATAGGGCTCAAGAACGAAGACGGGGGCTGGTGAGAGTGGCCTCCTCCGAGATTTAAAAAAATCTACTATATTTAGTAAATTTTAAGATATTTAAGATTTTTTTTGTTAAATTCGCCCCAATATTAAAAAAATATAAAATTTATATAGGTTATTCCTTCAATTTTTAAATTAAATTTCACACAATTTTTTTGTAGAACCGCTATAATCTATAGCCTTCAAAGTAAAAGTTCTGAATTTATTCTTGACACAATCAATCTTAAAAGTTGATTTTAATATTTAACAATGAAAAATAAATATTCTTTTAGTTATCCACATCAGCAGCACATGTTCACTTCTCCAATTTTCCCCTCTCTGAAGTTGGTCAAAACTCTCGTGAGCTGTACCCTAAACATTTTTGGCACCATAATATTGATCATTTCTTGCAGCAACCATCTTTTTTTTATTATTATTTTTGTACTTTGAAAAAACTCATTTATCTTTTGCACTACAACCTCAAACATACGGTAAGAAGACCATGGTTTTGGTCTGTTCCTTCCTTTTGCATTTCTGGAACTGGTCAACTGGTATTTACCCCACTAACATGGCCCTTTCACATGCATGCTGCTGACAGTGTTTAGTTTTACAAATTTTATTTCAGATTTCGTAAATTTAAATTAATTTGATTTCAGATTTCGTAAATTTAAATTATTTATAAGATAAGATGTAAATTTAAAATTTAAAATTCAAAATTTTGTATTCAGAAATAAAAAATTATACACTCTAACAACGTATAAAATATCGCACGACAAGGGGACAAACCGTAATTCACTCTTCATTCACAATATATATTAAATGGGACCTCGATTTACATGCATGAGAGGCCTAGTTATGTGAGTAGGGAGTCTGAACGGGACCAATGAATCTGTTCATCCCCATTTTTTCATTTTCGAAGACACAAGAGACTATATACATTATTACTATTTATTTTTCATATTTATATGTTATTGTGGTTGTGAGTGACGAGATGGAATGTACAATGGAGTAAGATGTTTTGATCATGTCTTTGACAAAATATTTTGAGATGGTGAAGTGGAGGGAGAAATGATTGATGGTTCATTTTGCCAAAAAGCCGATTTGGTTCTTGCTTTTTCACTGAGCCCATAGTAAACCCTAGCAACAAAAAAAAATGGTGGGGCCAAATTTGACTTTTGCAAAAGAATGATGCAACAGCTGGTCTATGGTGCTGATATCTTGATTAATTAGTACTACCAAGATTATTAGTGAGATAATGATGCATTATCAACCTAAATTAACAGTATTATATTCTTTTACATTTTCTTTTGGGGGTGGGGAAAGGGTAGACATTGACGGATCCAGAAATAATACATTAGAGGGCGATATTTAAAATTTTAAAATATTTTTATAAAAAAAATTAATCAAAAACTTGACATTTTAGAAAATGCATGAAAAGAGTTCTCGCTCCCTCTTGGATTCGCCATCGGGGTAAGGAAAGGGAACGCATCCAGTGAACGTTGAATTCAAACCTCTCGACCGGGTGAGTAATACATTACTAACTAGTAACTAAGCTATTGCATTAGTTTATATTAGATTAAATAGTTACTTATTACTGTAGTAAGTATAATGTTGTTCTTCACAGTTGGTTTTTGGCTGGCCGCAACCCTCCGACCAAAATTCCACTCATCAATTATGAGATTAATTTAATGAATAAATTAGGTAGATTCATTATCATTTCACTTCGAGCAAGCAATACTTCTTAACTTGTGTTGCATAAAATGTGTTACAAGAATCTCAATAGATCTGCATGGTTTTGTACGTTGAAACAATTCCCATTTTGCCCCTCCAATTTGAACACTTTTGAAAGTTTAATTATTATGAAAAAAAATCCAGGGAAAATACTCGTAATATTCATTTTAACATAACGAGTTCAGTTGTTAAATATACGATCGTAAATTTTATCGAGTGTATGTATTGCGCCTCGGGCCTACGGACTCGGATATTACACAACCTTATGCATTCTCTAAAATGATGTGTGGTGAGAGAGAGAAAATGCACACTTTTTTAAATAAAGCTTATACGAAGTGATGAACAATTAATCTACAATGAATATGTTTTATTGCAGAATGCCTTAAAAGTCTTTTTTCTTCTTGAAGCTTTTGATTGACAAATTCCCAAAACATTTTCAGAAGGGATTAAAGGGACATTTCAGAAAATTACAGCAAAATCTTACCGAATATATTAACTCCTCCATATAAGGGGGCTGAGTCATGATTTATATGGCAAAAAAATTATTTGTCCCCGTGTGTCTTTATAGTATGTCACCTAACCAATCACAATTTACCATGCTGTATATATAATTACAAAAAATGTTTATATAAGTAAATTTCGATTGGTCGGGAGACGTGATTAGAGATAGGAATGAAGACAGAGAATTTTCACCCGATTTATATGATTGGGACGGAATTTTTTAGTGGACATTTATAAATTTTTTAGGTGGCGAGATGGGTATTCTTTAAGGATTTCTCAGAAAAAATAAAAAAATTCTATAAATTTTTTAGCATTTTAGAAATTGTTAGAGATAGCACCCCCACCCCTAAATCAGGAGAAATTTTAGTTTGGTAGGTGAGTAAGCCTAAAAGTTTCAATTCTCTTTCCTACGCTGTATCGTATTCATTTGAATGTTTAGTCAGCATACCAACATAAAACTTATCATAAATCAGCCATTGGTCCATATATCTATTTTCCTCCTGTGTCCTCTTCTCTACATTAATATGCAGCCATATTACTAATACTCCCTCCGTTCCCATTTATCTGTCACTTTAGGACAAAACACTCGAATTAAAAAAATGATTGAGATACATTAATTTAAAGATAGATAGACACTTTTAACCTTCCATTAATACATTTATGTTGGGACAATTCAAATTAGTTGTTGACTGCATTAATTAAATATAAGGGTAAGTTTGGAAAAAAATACATTTAATACTCTCTTGGTTTCATAAAGTGACAGTATATTAAAAAAAATTGATAAAGTATGTCTGTGACATGATAATCGGGAATGGAGGGAGTAGTCACTAAGCCAATACTACTTATTAGCCAATTTTAATGTTCAAAGTAGAGAAGCAATTAAGTAGGTGAAAGAAGTACACTTTACTTCCTACATCAATAATTTGCGATAACTGAAAAGTCAATTGTTAATCATTAACTATAATCGAATCATTAAATCAAGTAATTCGCATTATATTTGACGATACCGTAAAATATTATCCGTAGACTCCGATCGTAGACTCGTAGAGCACTACAATACTATAATACTACTACCACAACATTCATCCCTTTGTATTGTATTGATACGTGATCCTTCACAACATTTTGTATTATTATTTTAAAGTTAATATTTAATTGTCAAGTTTCTTAAAGATAATTCCTTCCTTTAAAAAAACAAAAAACTGGCAAAATCTCGCCACTTAAATTGCACCTAAGATAATCTATTTTATTAAGTATTAAAGTGGAGTCGAATCTATGAAATAATAGAAATTGAAACTTAAATTTGTCCATTTTAGTTCTTTATATTCTTTATTGCCACCTTGCGAGCCGAGCACAATTTATGCACATGACTATATTGATAATTAATTACATGACTATTACGATGTGAAATAGGAGAAATTTTATTTTGGTAAAAAAGTTACATTCAAACCAATGAATATAATACACGTAGATAAAAAAATTAATGTTTTCTCTACGTATATTATATTTTTTGGTTTCGAATATAAGTTTTAAAATTATTCACCTACCAAGCATAAAACTTCTCGTGAAATAGATATTCTAAAATGATCATAAATTCATAAAACTCATATTTATATAGCATTCGACTTCTTAGTTATATCTTATATAAGACTATATAATGACGTACACCCCTTAAGATTTTGGTATTCTCATTGCATAAATAGCTATTCTGACCAAAAAAAAAACATAAATAGCTATTGTGCGAAGGGATCTCCCTCTGTATTAAGAAACACTTTGATTCGACGGTTAAAAAATTTATTTCGTACTTTCTTTGGAAGATTCAAATTCTCTAGACCATAATCAACTCAATTTCTTTTAGATTTAACGAGATTCTAAAAGCGCCCCCAACTTGTGATGTAGCACATAGTTGGCTCATGAATCAGTAGTTTGAAATCATTATAATGTCACATATTTCGTGTGGGTTTGAATAACAACGCATGAATTTTATTGGCACCAACAATAAATTACTTGACAATTATCTTCTTCTTTTTTACTATTCAAAATGATTATAAATACTTTGTTCATATCTATATATAAATTTTTATTTTATTTTATAAGAAGATACTCGAATATTTGTTTGGGTGACTTATATTATGATATTTGATTTGATTTGATTAATCGGGTTAGGATTTTGCAAGACAAACTTGAAAGTATAACACAACGAAGATGCATTATGGGTGATTTGAACTCGCGATCTTGTCCCCAACATACAATGGAGGTTTGAAAGTAAAGTGTACGAATTTGTCTGTGTCACTTCCTCTTATCACTCATATAGAATTTGGACTAATCACTTTTTCAATTATCAAAAAAGAAAATCTTAAATAAGCATATAATCCTGTCATTAATCTAATTTAATTGCTCTTATAAATTAAAATTGTGTATATCAATACAAAATAAGAAGAGAAAAATCATAAAATATAAATAATCTAAAATACAAGTTTCATATAAACCAGGTCATATTAGAATTTTGCTAAACTAAAAGCAATGATACCAGTCAAACCTAATTTTTTATTTTAGGTTTTTTTTTTTATAGGGGAGGAGGGGTATGGGAATCGATCCCATGGTGTTACCCCTGGGATAAAATGCCGTTTTCACTGGGACACTCTTGTTCCCATTTTAGGTTGGTTAATAGATTTGAAGAAACAAAAAGAAAAAAAGAAAAATCTAAAAAAGATACAATCTCCCCATTCCAAGAGAAATTTTATTTTAGTAAGTGACTTAGTTTAAAAGTTACATCTAAGCCAATGAATGCAGTACACGTAGGAAAGAGAATTACTAAAAATCAATTCTCTTTCCTACGCTGCATCGTATTCATTGGCTGGATGTAACTTTAAACTTAATCACCTACCAAGATAAAATTACTCCCATTCCAATCGGTCACTCAATGGGGGGCATTGGACCGCCCGTGACCCAGGAGGTCCCGTGTTCGATACCCTCTCGCCATAGCGTGCAGTGAGTCTTTTATTCTCCTTTATTTAGGGTGTTTCTCTTCCCAATGTGGGGATGTTCTCTCTCCCACGATGTGGAGCAATCGCCCATCGTGGCGTCAAAAAAAAATTCGGTCACTCAATAATAGAATTATCTCGTAGATCGATCTCACAATTTTTTCTCATTATTTGAGTGAAGCTCACATATAAAGATATGTCTCAACCTTATTAATACGAGGGAATTGTGGTGCCAATCCAATAAAAACATTTATAAAATTAAAAAATTTCATTCCTACATATAAAGATGCAGGGCGATACGCACGCTCACAGAGCCCCACCTCCCGATCCGATAGGAGAATTTTCCATTCCAATATCATAAATGACCTTGTTAAAGCTATTAGAATTATTAGCTAAAAGATTACTAAAATAGTTTTTTAGACCTTTTTGCCCTCTTATAATTGGGTGAATCCCTTTATACCAATAGTAGGTAAAATAATTATTTAACACCCTCATTTGAGAATTTATGATTTATATCTTAAAAATTCTAAGAGTAAATAATTTACTATCATAAATATAGTAGTACAGTATAAACAAAGGACAAGCGTGAAATCGACTCTGATCAAAATCCCTTCCTTTTCCTTTCTGTTCTTTAGAAACGAGTTCCTCTCTCCCTCTGTTCACTTTTCCTTTAGAAAATAATGAGCTGAAGAAGACAGAGACTCCAAAGTCCAAAGACCCCTCTTCTTCTTCTTCAAAGAAGAAGAATGGCAAACCAAAGCCCCAACCCTTCTCCTTAGATGCCCTTTATTGTGAAGAAGAAGATGTTCTAGAAGCTTCTGAAACCAATAACTCTCTGTTTTTACTTGAACATGACTTGTATTGGGAAGATGAAGAACTAATTTCTCTTTTCACTAAAGAAAAAGAAACCCAGCTTGGATCTTCTGGAAACTTCGAATCCGACCCGAATTTGGGATCTGCTAGAAGAGAGGCTGTGGAATGGATTCTTAAAGTGAATTCCTATTATGGGTTTTCTACTTTAACCGCAATTCTTGCCATTAATTATCTTGATAGGTTTCTTTGTAGCCTTCGTTTTAAAAAAGATGAGCCATGGATCATCCATCTTGCTTCCGTTACTTGTCTTTCTTTAGCTGCTAAAGTTGAAGAAATTCATGTTCCCCTTCTTCTCGACTTTCAAGTACGTCTTATTTATTTAATCCTCTGATTTTTTTTTTAATTATTATCTCGGGTAAATGTGTGGAATTTGGAATATATTATTATGAGTTAGAAGCACTAGTCAACATTTAGGACATTGCGTAAAAACAGAGCTTTTCTTTCTCTTGATTCTAGAAAGTTTTAATCTTTTATTTATTTTGTTAATTAGTACAGTATGTAAAGAAAGATTAATGTTTTTTTGTGATTTTTTTGGTTTACAGGTGGCAGAATCAAAGTATGTATTTGAGGCCAAAACCATACAAAAGATGGAGATTTTGATGCTAACAACACTGAAATGGAGGATGAATCCAGTGACTCCAATTTCATTTCTTGATCATATAATAAGGATGCTTGGATTGAAGAATCATCTTCATTGGGAATTTCTAAGGAGATGTGAAATTCTTCTTCTTTCTGTTGTGGCTGGTAAGTAAATGAGCAGATTCATTATAACAACTCTTGTTGGATCTTCTTATATTTCACTATAAATATGTGATCTTTTTTCTTATACTCCCTCAATTCAATAATATAAGTCCTTGGCAAATTTAAGCAAAAGGATAGTACTATGTTAATCAAAATATCAATATTACTCTCTTACATATTTAAGGGAGTAATATTGATATTTTGACTAAAAAATAATTTTATTTTTTTCGTATTTAATTTTTACTACATATAATTAACGATTTATTTATATAATGGAATGGAGACAGTAATTACTTAGAATCCATGTTAGTTTCATATTCTTTATTTTAATGTTTTATATTAATAATGTTTTTGTGTGCTTGTTATTTGGTTGGAACTAAATATAGATTTGAGATTGGTACGTTATCTACCCTCTGTCTTGGCTACTGCAACTATGCTTCACGTTATTCACCAAGTTGATCAATGTAAAGCCATTGACTATCAAAACCAGCTCCTCGATGTCCTCGATATCAGCAAGGTCTGTTTAGTCTTTTCATTATCTTTCTTTTGCTACTGTTACCAAATATTAACTGTTTTAAATTAAATGCGCACATTTCTATTTATTTAGGATGCAATTGCTATATTAATGTTTAGAGTTCCAAATTTTAAATGTACTTGGTTCTTGTCTTCATTGCTTTCCCCTCATCAGGCTTGCAAAATCTTTTCCAGTACCAATTATTTTCCCATAGCAGATATATCTCTTTAATGGGTTTTGCTTTGTCTCGAGCAAGAGGAAGTATATAAAGAAGGTCATGATCACTATCAACGTGGCAAATAGCAAAAAGATGACATATTTGAGCTGGCAGAGAGGAAGAGTTGAGCAATGAGAGCAGTGAAGATCATATTGACACAAATCACAATGATTTGGTCAGCTGATCGCTCATCCAAGGGAAAGAGCTCACTTGGTAGTACTAATAACCAACCTAGTGGACCCAAGGCCTTCCAAAGACCAGTACAAATAACAAGATCATAATCACAATAAACGGGCCAATTCCTTTTGAGATTTCTTTACCATCCTTGAATTTCAGTGCTAGTGTAACGCCAACAGCTACCTGGAGTTCAATCAATAATTCTTATTTGTTCTTGGCTTTGGAAGGTCTTGGGATACTCTAGGTTGGTTAGTAACAAGTGAGCTCTTTTCCCTGGAAACTGAGATCAGCTGGCTAAATCATTGTGTTTTTGTGTCAATATGATATTCGTTGCTCTCATTGCTCAGCTCTTACTCATGTTGCTCTGACATCTTAGATACGACATTTTCTGCTATTTGCCGCGTTGATAGTGATTATGACACTCTTTATATTTTTACTCTTGCCAGAGACAAAGCGAGTCCCCATTGAAGAGATATATCTGCTATGGGAAATCATTGGTATTGGGAAAAAGATTTTGCAAGCCTGGTGAGGGGAAAGCAATGAAGACAATAGAGAACTAAAAATGTTTCAGGCCCTTTTAGAGTCATTTAAATAGATACATTTTCAATTTGGAACTCGTGTACGCATTTTTTTGTTAATCTTTGATCAATGCTTATACTAAGCTCTAATAATGATCTCTAATAATGATGACTTGTGGAAAACCCTTATTTATTTTACAGAAGAAAGTGAATGAATGCTATGAGCTAATTTTCCAGCTATCATCATCAAACAACAATCCAAAGAAGCGCAAGTATGGCGGAGTTCCGAGCAGTCCCAGCGGCGTGATTGATACATTTTTGAACTCCGATAGCTCGAACGATTCGTGGGCGGCGGGGGATTCATCTGTATCTTCTTCTTTTCCGGTGGTGGTGCCGGTTATGAAGAAAAGGAGAGTTCATGAACAGCCACTGAGATTGCCTTCTCTGAGAAACAGATCAAGGGTATTTATGGAAGTTCCTGTTGGCAGCCCTCGTTGAATATTGATTATAATATTAAAAATAAAAGAAATTGAAATGTTCGATTAAGCCCCTGGCGTTTACTAATTATAAATGTAAAAATGTGGGTATATGTTGGATCATTTTGACCTTTTCTGTGTATGCAATGAGAGGACAGAAGAAGAAGCAGGCTGGCAAAAGTTACATCAGAGGGAAGGAGAGAAAAGTAAATGAATGAACTTGGCAGAGAAGAAGAATATGTGCAATTAGTTTTCTCTCTTCTTCTCAAGTCTCTTTCATGCTGTAGTACTTTATATATGGACATATCTTCTATATATTATATTTATCATAAATTCATGATAATTTTTGTTTAGTTCTATTTCCTTTAGTCCTAGTTCTTTTTCCATGACAATTTAGTTCTTTTTTCATGACACTTTCTGTAACACTTTATAACCTTAGTTAATAATGTTACAAAAAAATAATATAGGAAGTGTTATACATTATTTGAACAGATTTAGTTGAATATTCTTATAGAGCAATTTAATTCCGATATTTAGATCAACTAATTTGGTGTCTTTTAAAAAGTTGTTGAAGATCATACATCTAACATGGGTTATGCAAGTACAAAATCTTTAGTTAAACAATTGCAGTGTAGTCGGATTGGGAGTTTTGAATTTGAGTTTTGTTTGGTTTTGGTTGGGGAGGGGAGAGGAGAGGGGTTTGACTTTGACCTCGTTCAGGGACAGAGTTAGAATTTTTAAGTTGGTGACAAAAAAGTATGTTGAATTATATATAAAAATTGAAAAAAAAATGTTGTGGGGAGCAAATTTAATCAAATATTCCGAACTTACCAGTACATATAAAATTTACTATA
This sequence comes from Vinca minor, assembly GCA_026122235.1. Lineage (NCBI taxonomy): Eukaryota > Viridiplantae > Streptophyta > Magnoliopsida > Gentianales > Apocynaceae > Vinca > Vinca minor. The sequence goes on from JAOCZM010000169.1 coordinate 73,764, forward strand.
TCTAGTAAGATTTTTAAAGATGACAGGGGCGACTGCTCCTACCTACCTTTGTGTTCGTCTCTGACCTCGTTGGTTGAGCCCCTTCGGTTAACTTCTTTGCCCGATGGGTTAAGCTGTTAATTGCAGCATAAAAGCAGAGACAACCTATTAGTAAAAAAAAGAACCGTATCTATTGTCCTAAACTCTTTTTTCCCTTCCCAACTTTTTTTACCTCTGTATCTCATGTGGTCCATGACCATGTTGTTTTCTTTAAATTTATACTGCACAAAGAAAAAAATTCAATCATATCACTGTTATTTTTGGGATTAGTTCTACCACTCTCCCACATAAATTGGGTGGCGTCTACTACAAATATCAGTTCGTTCAACTTGTTGGGTGAGGAGTTGTGGCACGATCTTACAAAGACGTTTTTAAGATTGAGTCACGCGCGCCAAGCTTACTTGCCCTGGGCTATAGTATTACGTGAAGACCTTTTCTTTTTTGCCAAGTGTACGTGAAGATCTTGCATGCAATTATTCTTAAATAAAGTAAAAAATAAAATAGTATCCGCGTCAATTTAAGAGTTCACGACTAGTTCAATCTGTTCTTATTACCGAATTCCTATTAGGAGTAGAGTTCTCAATAAAAATTTTACTTAAAGAGATATCAAAATCTTTTCATTTGAGACTAACTCCTTATCCAATTATTCTTGCTTCATATGGTTTTCTTCTGTTGACTGATTTTCATAAATTTGAATTTTCCTTTCTCAAAATCAGCTGATAAAAGAGATGAAAAAGCTAAAAAAATAGGAGAAAATCCATAGAAGGGGAGACTCCATTTGAGAGAGGTGTTTTGAATTGTTTCATGTCTCTCTTCCTTGTTATTGTTTCATTAGTAAATCAACATTAATTTATATCAACATGTGCCTACACCCAAAAAAAAAAAAATTAATAATAAAATAAACACAAACATTTACTGTTCAAGTAATTTTCTTAATTTTTTTCCTAAATCTTGTCTGCCTACAGCTGTAAAGCCTGAAATGACAGCAAAGTAAAAGGGTCCCAATTTTGCCTTTTGTCTTCCTCTTTGCACCAATATAAATTGGGAAAAAATTTCACCATGAGACGGACGCTGTGGGATCGCCTGTGAGGCAGTGGAGCGCATGGATCTACCTTCTGGTGGGTCACCGTTTAAATTTATGTGAGAGAGTGTGTGATCTTCACCGCTGAAAGTGCTCGCCTGCCAGGACTTTCCCTATAAATTGGTACAACTGAAAGTAATTTAGTGTTTCTTAAGAAAGATTACGAATTCAAAAATTATAAATAAAAAAACTTTGTTATAATTTTTGTGTTCCTTCCTAGTCTAACTGTAAAAACATTACCAAATTAGTTATGCACAATAAATTTCTGCTTTGCAAAGGGGTCAAGAACCCTTTGTCTTTGCTCTTCATACAGAAAGTGTCATAAAAAAAAAAACCATATGATCCACAACAGTCACAGGATCACAGCTGTAGTTTTTTTCTTTTTATGACATATTAGATAGATACTCCTACTGATTGATTACTTCTTCGCACTCAATCGGTATCCCAAGCAATGTGAACAAGTACAACGTAATTCATTCTCATAACGATAAGTTTCGAATTCAATATTTTTTAATGTCGTTCGTAATAATAAATTCAACAATAATTTTTATTTACATTGACAAAAATGTCCTTCGAATATCAATTAAATTAGTTCCGTAAAATATCATAATGCACCTACCATAGAAAGCAAATGGCCAACATTTTGGTTGACGAAAATAGGCCTCTATAATTGCTGCCTGCACCACCACCAATTTATATCTTTTGATGTTAAGTTGCTATCCTATGTTTTTATTTGACTAGAGTTTCATATCATACTTATCCCATCCAAATTAACTCTGTCTACATTTTTTTTCCCAAATTAACTGCCAATACTTTCTAAATGAAGTATATATTAATGACAATTTTTTCAAGTCCTCATTGAATGCTCTTACTTAATTTAAATTATCACTTTCCAACACATATTTAAGAGGTAGTTGAATGTTATGTGAGAGGAAAGAGAGAGAAATATATAAATTTTAAAAGAGATTAATAAAATTAATGAGGGGTATTTTAGACTTTTACCTTATTTTACCATCAAAATCACCAAATTCTTAATACCCGTGCATTTGTCAAAGTGTACAAACGGAGGGAATAATTAGAAATTTTATATTTCGAGATAAATTATTTTCTTTATTTCTTTTTACGATAGACTTGAATAGAATTTCATATCAGAATAATAAATTTTATTATCGGGATAAACCATCTTCTTTATTTTTTTTTATGATAGAAATTTTTGAAGGTTTTTTTTTTTTCCTGTCAGCAACCTTAATTCTTTCCCTACCAGAGGAGGATAATTTTATTGCCTCACGTAAGGAGAGGGTGCCGAACCCGAAATCTCTTGGTCACAAGTAGAGGCTTGCCCCACTGGGCTACTAAATAAAGAAGGTTGATGTGCATACAATTGGCACATGCTACTTGTATTGAATGTAATGCTCACAGTCTCCTATGCGGGATGGCTAAACATGCGTGGCGTCAAATCTTAGATGTCTGGATGAGATTTTTTAACGATCCAGATTTGGAGAGAGATTTTTTTTTAAGTCATCCAACTTTTCTCTCTCCGGATCCGACTCGCTCAAAATCTCATCCGAGCGGCTCGGCTTGTTCAGCAGTGCGAAAAAAGCTCGTTCCACATAGGACCGGATCTGGAATGTAATATATCACAATATCCGGCCCCGGCTCCTATGCCGAGCAAAACGCTCGCATATGCGGCCGACTGTGAGCTATTGGATCTTGTACTTTTTGATCAAAGCGAGCATGTGGCAAAGCGTATTTTTCGTTGAAAGAAATTTGTTTTGTTGGCGCCAACAAACATCACGTCCACCGCAAAACATCACGTCCCCATTTTCTCTGTCTTACTTTTTTATTTGGAAGAAGATATATGAATATGACAATCCCTGAAAGAACTCCCATTCCAAAATCTCCCTTTTCATCTATTTTTCCTTCTCTCGAGTTACGCGAACTTTTAAAAAAAATCTCCTACGAAGAAGATTGCAAATGGAAGAAAGTCAAGCCTACGAAGAAGGAGCCGCTAGTAAGGTTGAATGGCAAAGTTTTTGAGGATTTTCTTCGGGAAAGAGCGGTGTCCATCTACGATGGCGAGCAAGTTCTCATGAAGAAAATGGTTTAGTTGGAGATCTAGGCATAAGTAAAAACTTGTGTCTTGAAGAAATTATTTTAGTCACTAGTGATAATGATGATGTTGATACAAGGGACAACTAAAAAGAAACAAGCATCTGATTATTATTGACCACTGAAGATGGCGATGGTGAGTTGTTTCATTAATGAAAAATGTTGTATCATGTTCTTTCTTTCTTGTTTCATTATGGAGAACGCATGTTCCACGACGAGGAAACGCGTATTCTCTTATTGAAACACATAAAAATTGTACCACGTAATAGTCGCGAGTCCGGAGCTTAGGGAAGAAGAGCGGGATAACCGGGAAAGACAGGACATTTGACAATTCGAGCATGATGGTAAGACATTGAATATAAAAAACACGTGTTTTATTACTTAGAACACGCGTTGTCTTACAAGGAAATATCTGTTCCCTGTCGGGGAACGCCTTTTCGCTCTTGTTCGAAACGCATGTTCCCACGATAGAGAAACGCATGTTCCACTGACGGGAAAGCGCACGCTTCTCTTGTTCGAAACGCATGTTCCCCTGGCAGAAACGCACCTTCTCTTGTTTAGAAACGCGTAGTTCCCTGTCGGGAGAACGCATGTTCTATTGTCAAGAACGCATGTTCTCTTATACTAACAAACATACTTTTACGAGGTAATGCAGACTATTATAGCACAATTGATACGAAGCCCAAGAGTTCACTACTGAAATTGAGTTGGGAGATTTTTACCTTGATTATGCTCATAACTTAGGGTTTGGCATTAGAAAAAAGTTATAGTAAGACCTTACGTAGAAATAAGGAAGCGAGGTTGGTTACTCGAAATCGTTTGTAATAAAGAGGATTCAGGAAAGGAAGTATTTATGATCCCAAGAACAATGAGAAATGCCCGAAACCAGCGTAGAAGCTAGCAAATTATTGGCGCATAAGCGAGGTGAGGAGGCGGGACCGGGTTGTACTGGCTAAGCTAAAGCTGTGAAATTTAATCAACAAAGGCGTGTATTTGTAGTTAGTACTTGGGTTAAGGAGCATAATCATTCCCTTCATCAAAAAAATTTTGCTCATTTGTTAAGATCGAGATCGTCAAGTGACGAATCTTCATGGAATTATTCTTGAGATGAATGATAGTCTTTGAGGGTGCCACTAAAGTCTTCTTACACTATAATGTCCACAGCAGCAGGGGGGCAATGAAAGTCTCGGATTTATAAAGGTTGATTTAAAGAATCACTGTGTAGGAGACGTCAAAAGTCGATGGAACTCGGAGAAGGAGCGCCCCTTTACTTGAGCATTTCAGCGTGAGGCATACTTGAATCCTTCGTTTTACTACGATATTGAAATGGGCTGCGATGAAAAAAATTGCTAATATTTTTTTGGGCGGATGGATTAATGAAGATGGACTATGGTTACTTTGGCGATGTAGTGACCTTTGATACAACATACTAGGACCAACAACAATTTCGGACCCATAGGTATTATGAATACATTTTTCAATGGTAGAGAACACTTGTTATCAAAGCGAGAGACAACGTGGTCTCGTTTGAGAACAAGTGTTATCTACCATTTAACACGTTCTATGCCAGTGAACATGTATTCTTTGTCGGGGAACATGCGTTACGAAACAAGGAATATGCGTTCCCTGTCAGGGGAACATCGTTCTTTGTCGGGGAACATGCGTTCTAAACAAGAGAATGTGCGTTTCCTGTCGAGGCACATGCGTTCTTTGTCGGGGAACATGAGTGCGTTCCCCTGTCGGGGAACATGCGTTTCGAACAAGAGAATGTGCGTTTCACTGTCAGGGGAACATGCGTCGAACAAGAGAATGTGCGTTCCATGTCGGGGCACATGCGTTCTTTGTCAGGGGAACATGCTTTCTAAACAGAGAAGGTGCGTTCCCTGTCGGGAACATCGCGTTACGAACAAGAGATGAGTGCGTTATCTGCGTTATTGTCAATAACATAGATGGTTCTTTTCACCAAGCAATTTTTTTTGATTTCTGAGTATGCTGTTTGTTGGTTTCAACAATCACCACGAGTCGATGCATATTTGAGGGCGGCACTTTGCTATATGATGAGACAATTCCTTCGTTCAAATGGTTATTCAAGTCATTTTTTGAAATGCATATACAGGGAAAGCCCTAAATCTTTTTTTCTACGACCAGGGATGCACTTGATAGGCGAGTTCTGATAAAAAAGTGAGTTCCCTAATTCTTTCCATGGCCTCTGCGCATGGCACATTAAGGAAAATGCCGTCAAGAACCTGAGCTCAATGTGAGCTGCGAGAGGTCGGGAGAGCATTTTTTTAATGCAATGTATAATGTCGATGATGAAAATGAGTTCGACCACGTGTGGGCCAAGCTCGAAAAAGGAGTGCGTGTAAGGGATAATTACGAAAAAGAAGATGTGGTTCATTCGTGGGTCAAAAAGGATTCATGGGTTTTCGAGAACAATGGTCATCCGCCTGGGTTTGCAAACATTTCATCTCGCGGCATTCGATCAACTCGAGTTAAGTGAGTCGAATAATGGTGTCCTTAGAAGAGGATATCTAAAGCTGAGACCACAATCTTGTCGAGTTTTTCACGCACTTCAACGAGGATGTTGAATGATGAAGCGATCTGTTGAATTTGGAAGAAACTTTGAATGTATGAACAAGTTGCTGAACAACAATACCGCATAGCCCCGCAGCGATAGTGCGACGCACATTATACGCCAAATGTTTTGTGATGTAGGCGAGAGCAGTATTGTTGTCTTGACATGAGCGCATGTTCTCTGTCGAGAACACACGCTCTCTTTAAGGGAGCGAATGTTGTCTTGAAGCATGTTCTCTTGATGTTATCTTGACGCGTAAGCGTACGTTACAGGGTATCGAAAAAGCAGCGGACGATCTGGTCTAAAAGAACGCACGTTCTCTTCCACAAGAACGCATGTTACTGTTTATTATAATCCCGTTTGCTTGTGTCGAGTATCACCCTGATCAATGGAGTACTTGATAGATCCATGTCACAGGGAAAAATGGCGGTGGGAAATATGCATACTGAGTGTACAAGGGCGTTTATCTTTACGGTGAGAGGGCAAAGCTAGATGAGAGAATTGTGATGGTTGATCCCAGACAACGTAATTATCGAATGCGAATGTAGACTTTTTGAAATCTCTGGGTTTGCAGCTTTGTCGCCATTGCCTTAGAGTTATGGAACTCCCAGGCTCTTTGCGGAGGAGTGCACATAAAATTTAGAGTGTTGCCTCACACTACACGATGAATAGGTGGACAAAAAAATGTGAAGAATGGTGTCGACTTAGTTTGTGCAGTAACGGTGGTAGGAAGCACCTCATGAATATAGCGAACGCTACTCGGCAAATGTGTGGAAAGATGGTATCGCTTTGGTAACAATCGCATGTGGCGGGCCCGATCTCGCTTATGAGTTTGTGGATCGGTCGTTTGATGATTTGTGCAAGAGTGTCAATCGATACTCGATGCGATCTGGATCCACACGATATAACTACAAATGACGGTAAGGTTAATTTTATTCAAGTATGTACTCAACTTATTTTTTACCGACCTTGAGTGGATTAACAACTAATAATTATTTATGTAGAATGTACTCAAAGCAGATGGGTGACGAGTGGAGTTGAGCGTTCAAGGCTCGAGTTGAAAAAAGCGTCCCGGACTCCAAATAGATCCAGGAAGAGGTTAAAGAGAATTGTAGAGATTAAAAGACAAAAAGGCACGAGCTAAGTATATTAAGAAAATGCAACAAGACGCATTGGAAGAAACCACTAGACTAGCACTGTAATATTGTTACGAACATAATATCATTACTGTACAATTCGTGTAAGGAACGTTTTAAAGGACTTAGACTTTGAAAACAAAGGCTTTTGAGATATGAACTCATGTAAGGAACGTTTTGAAACTTAGCCTTTTGAAAACGTGTTTATGATGAATGCAAGACTAGAGTGTAGAGCTTATGTTCATTAGAGCTTTGGTTAGAGCTATATAAGATAAAGACTTATAACGACAAAGCTAATCTAATCAAACCTAAGTCTTCAATCTTCAATCTTGAAAGATGAGCCTAACATAACTTTGAATCTTGATACCAATGGCTTGATTGAAGTACTTAGAGCTTCCATAATGAGTTCCGATATTCTATCACAAAGATTAAGATCATTAGACACAACATCAAAAGTTTGTCCAATATCAAAAACTAAGTTTGTTCGCCCTTAGGGCTTACAATCTCCTTTTAACATTTTTCGTAAATTGGTATGATAAATGCAATCGACTTGCTTGTAACACTGTGTTCAAAGATCTTTAGTTCCAACTGGCTTTAGTCCTAACTCCTTCCTTGAGTAAGAATCGACTTTGTACATGTATTATGAGCCAATTATGGACTAGTTTATTATAAGGGGGGAAAACACCTTTTACCTACCATAGGTATAGGTTTGATCTACCGTAGTTGCCCTTAATTGTATTCGTATCAACAAGATTAGGGCTCTACTTGGATTGAGTTTTGGTTTGGGTTTGAGTTTTGGCGGGAAAAGCTAACAAGTGGGCGGGAAAAATTCAAATTCAATTTTTTTTTAAATAATCGTTCAATTCCAAATTTTTTTCTCAAAAAATTGGAATTTGAACATCTACCGCCAATTTTAGGGCCAAAATTTGAAGAAAAACGATTATTTGAAGAAAAAAATTTGAATTTGAATTTTTCCCTCCTACTTTTTAGTCTCTCCCGCCAAAACCTAAACCCAAACCCAAACCAAAACCCAATCCAAGTAGAGAAAAGTTAAATGAGGTTCAAACAAAATTTCAATTGCACATTACTCGGAAAAAAGTATAATTGCACGCTTCATTATTACACATGCAACAAAATGATTATGCTTAAGCTAAATAGGGGGTTTTATTAAAAAAAAATTAACAGCAGAGTAAGATGATTGAAGGTTTTTTTTTTTCTTTCTGGAAAAGATAAGAGAATGAGAATGAGAATGAGAGCGACAACACAATGGCCTTGCAAATCCTTTCTTATACGAACAAGACCAAGAGCTACTCAATTCATATAAGGCTAACAATTGGAGGAGGGAAATAATATCGAATGCAATCAAGAAAATCAAAGCAAAAGAAGAGGAAGATGCCCACTAGTCAGTGTCTGCACATAATAAACTAATCAAGCATGTCACACGAGACAATATTTCACATTTCACAATGGATATTATCTTCTTTTCACCCGATGTAGGTTCAAAAGTCTAAGAAATGGCACTAGACAGCAAAATAACTGAGAAATGGCTTATGCGGAACAAATAACAGCCGCCAGATGAAAGATCATGGCCGAGGAGTTTTAGAACACCTTTTCTTTGAGGACATATGTTCTCAACCGTCAAATCTCTCATCCAACAACTAAGATTCCGTTCTGGTCACCGAGGACATATGTTCTCAACTGTCAAATCTCTCATACAACTACTGAGATTCCGTTCTGGTCAGGTGCCGCGAGCGCCTAAGGTGTAACTTGACACCAAGACAACCATTCATATATCAGTCTAAGAAATGGCACTAGACAGCAAAATCATAAGTAGTTTCTGTGCCAATCACCTCAAGTAACCAAATAACGGAGTTTCCTTAACCCAGCCATAATCTTAATAGGAGCAACACCACCAACACAAGTTGGGCTCGGCTAGTAAGTGATTTGACACGCCCTTACAAAAGTCGAGTATTCAATTCCCATCGCCGACGTGAGGGTCATGTTGGTGGGTGGTCTGTAGAAAGTACTGCTTATAAGCGACCCTATGGTCCCAGGGCTGCCTCGACCCGTGGTGGTGACTGGAGTCGAACCCACCCAAGCTTTTATTTACCAAAAAAAAAAAAATAGGAGCAACAACAACAATATAGGAAACTCAGGCATCAACCTTCACAAAGTTGATAGTTTCTCTGTGACATGCAGCATATATACAGAAGTATGTACAAAAAATGGTTTAATACCAACAAAACGACAACATTTTTCCTCTCTAACAGTATTTATCAAAGACCAACAAAACTCTGGGTTGTCTACTGAATTCAACTACCAGCAACATGAATTAGTAAAACCAACTGAAACCAACTACAAAGATACACTACTACACGAATAGAGTTTGAGCATTTCAGCATATTATGTGTAAAATATGATATTCTAAGAAAGGAAAACATTAGATAATAAGCAAGAGGATAACGTTCAGCAGAAAATGATGGTGTTTTAGGTTGCTCAAAAGTTTTGTCAGATAGAGTACTAGGATAATAGCTAGTTAAACAAGACATGCATAAACCGGTGATGGATATAATCAGCTCAGACCATCAAGCAACAAGCATAATATCAGAATTTACATGCAACAAAATAAATAGCTTTCTCCTGTGATTTGGGTCAGCCGCCTCGCATATGAGCACCCAATTCACCAAACTGATCATCAGCTTCCACAGTATCGTCGGACAAGCGAACTGCGTCCAGCTTCTGCTTCAGAATGTCTATGGCATTAAGAAATAACTGAGAAGCCTTAACAGCACCAGTTGTCTCAACAGTGAAGATAAAACTATCTTCTTTGGGATGTATTTCTATGAGTCCTGGCATACTCATAGCTTCACATTTCTTCAACACTTCGTCATCGTAAGTATATGCCTCGGCATCAGCCACAAGAAACTACAGAAAGGGGGAGAAGGGGGGGTGGGGACATTAGAAAAACAAGGTATAAATGCAAATGAAAAAGAAGTAAAGCAAGGATGGAGAATGATAAATACAGGTTAATTTAACAAATTAATCTAGTAAGCAACTTGAGCCGCATTCAAGGAAACAGTTAAGCAGGAAATAAGACCATCTATGAGAAAATTCCTACAAGACCCCCCACACCCACACACACACAAAAAAAAAAAGCAAAACATATTAAAAACCCAAGGAGAAAAAGAAATTAAAGAAACCTATAAGATAACAGCCAAAATAACAGGCGTAATTTTTTTCTCCTGTCAAGACTTTCCTCTCTCACTTCAAGTATCACCATAAAATAACCACTACACTAAGCATATTACCTTTATGAGCTTAAATTCTCAAGCCTGCAAATATTCAATTTATCAATGAATGATGGATAAAAGTGTTTAGGTGCAGTTTTCAATTAGCTTCTCAAAAGCCTCTTGAAACTATTGGTATTCTATGCCTATGATATGATATGCCAACATTCCTCTTTACGAGAAAAGTGCATATACTACCCAATATTTTCCTTCTGCAAATGCAATAAAAAGAAGGAAAAAAATACGAGACAACAAAATCTTATTATGAAATTGAAACTTGAAGAACGTGATTTTTGGTTAATGAAAGCTAAAGTGACCTACCCGTCCCAGTTTTGTCATCGACATCAAAAACTTTGGTAGGACTACTTTCAACAATACTCTTTTTCTGGTCAAGTGATAATTTTTCCATCATCTCCTCATTGATATAAATATCAGGCTCATACATAAAAGTCACAGTTGCTGCAGGAGACCATTTGGCATGATCCTTGCCGATTCCTTTCCTTGCTATAGCTCTTAGCATAAGTTCTTGCCCACGTCTTAGCTTCACAATTATAATTCCTCTGTTGAATCGCCAAAATAATCAGTGTCAGCCAGAGTTACAAACACAGATGTCAGAAATCTAATTTACTTTAATTATACTACAAGAGACGGTAATAGAGAATAATCAACCAATTGGTCCACCTCAAAAACCAAACGAAGAGATATTTAAGAGAATGTCTGTTTGGAAGGAGGGAGGATATCATATTAGAAACCCCCCTTGCAAAAATACGTAAACTGCTCAGAGAGCAGAAGTATAAAAAATATAAAGAAATCGATAAACTGACATGAAATGCATTCAACCCAATCCCCATAGTAGTTTTAAGAAGCATCATCAGGAACAAAAAAAGAAAAAAGAGGATATGTTGATGTCAAGCAATATCTGGATCATCTTTATTAACAATTACTTTCCTCTTAACTGATCAGCCATATGTAGATCAAGAATAAGTATAAAAGGATGGCGAAATTGGATACAGTTCCTGTGCCTGTTACATAAATTACCATGATGAATACAATGGAGGAAAAAACAAAAAAGGCTGCCAAATATTCCCTAATAGTCAGATATTACCAAGAGCCGCCTAGTTTTTTCCGGAACCCAGTCAGGACAATACTTATTATTATTTCTTGATGATTTTCTTCCATCCTAAAGATACAATTTTTCTCAACACATTTATTTCTTTCTTTACCAACCTTTTTATCCCATCACGCAAAAGCAATTCCACAACTAACTTCAGACCACATTTTCTCCAAAGTAGCATTCCGAATAGGTCAAGTGAATCATAAAAACAGTGAAGACCTAGAAGACAATTTTTTTGTGTGGGGTGTGTGTGTGAATAGACCCTAAAGACAACTGAATCGCACAAAAGTTACAAACTTGGGATTTAAATTAAACAGACACATTTAAGCTCAATACCAGAAATCAAAAAAAAAAAAAAAAATCGCAAAAAACGGGTGTGCTTGGATTGGGTCTGGTTTGTGTTTGGTTTGAGACTCAAACCCAAACTCAGTAGCTCCAAACCAGCTTTGGATTGAGTTTGGGAATGAAATCGAAGTGTTAAATCATCCCCAGACCAAATCTCAGACTCAATCCAAAGCTGGTTTGGGTATGAGTTTGAGTCTCAAACCAGACCAAACACAAACCGGACCCAATCCAAGCACACCCAACATGGCACAAAAGTTACAATCTCGGGAAAGTTAGGTCAAACACTTTAACATAAACATCCATATTGAGCTCAATACCAGAAATTAAAATAAAAAACGAAAAAAAATCATAAAAACATAATGTTAACAAGTAATGCAAGTATAAGAAGGACCTGTTCTCAGCATTTTCAAATCCAGATGAATCTGAGAAATCCACCGGAACAACAGATGGATCAGAACTGATAAGGTCTCTACTAGTAACATCTAGGGTTTGATCATTAATACACTTAGCTCTAAGATGAAACTCAACCGAGCAATACTCGCATTGGCCGTCACCGTCACACGCGTCGCAGTCACGCGAGAACCGCATGCTCATTGCTCGACTACTAGTGACTGGAATTAGACCTAATCGATGAGCTATGAACTCATCGTTCAAAACCGACGAGTTCACCTCGATTTCAACCAAATCAATGGCGATTGTCGGAACCTCCGCTATCATCACACGCCGGAGAGCGTTCGCTATGCTCGCGTCGGTATCGCGAAGCTCGAATTTCATGAAGTCGTCTTTGCTTTCTCGGATTTTGATTCGAGGAAACCTTTGCCGTTGGGATGAAACGCCGCCGTCCATGGTCGTTTCGCCAGTTGCCGGAGGTGGTCTGTGAGGGTTTTGGAGGAATGGGAATGGGAAGAGTGAGAGTGGGAGTGAAAGTGTTTGTTTCTTTTTAATGAAAAAAAGTGTTTGTTTCTTAAACGGCAAATTGGTCGTTTTAGTCCCTAAACAATTTATTACTCAGGTATAAGGTCCTTATCGAATTTTTCTGTACATTAAAATCCTCAAACAATTTACGATTGGTGTGTAAGGTCCTTCTGTCTAAAAAGTGACGGTCAACTTGATTTTCAAAAATAAAAATGGAGTCAAAATAAAAACTTGAGGGGTAATATGGTACTTTGCACCCTTACCTATTCTTCAACCTCCAACCCACCCTCCCGCCGGAGCCACGGCATAACACTTGACCAAACTCCGAGGAATTCCGCCCAATTTATCGCCGTGATTCACCACAATAACAGTTAACAATGCGGCGACACCGGACCCTAAAGAATGCCCAAGCAAAAGCCATCTTATAACATCTCCCGTTTTCAACCCAAATCTTCTTCAAATTCTCGATTCCCCGATTCAAAACCCAAATAGCCGATTTCAATAGCCCATGATGAACATAACCCCCATCAAATTTCTACATTCCAAGCTTATTATTCAATAACAATTTATAATCACTCTCTCTTGCCAAATTAAGGCCACTGAATAGCAAGCACGATAGCGCGGAGGTCCCAGCTCGTAGACGGCGAGGATAGCGCAGCAAACATGCTGGGACGGGTTCGAATTCTTCGGCGGTGGCATGTGGCCAAGATGAGTCGTCATAGGAGCCTTACAAAAAGGCTGGAAAGTTTTGGAAATCCCTGATGTGGGGAGTCGGTAGATGATTTTCAAAGGGTGGGGGTCTTTGGGAGGTGGATGAAACTTGGAAGATTGGTTTTAGATTTAAAATGGGAAAAAGGAAGATGTAGATTCTATAGATTTGGATTGAAGGATTAAGGAAAGATGAAGAAGATTATTGTTGTAGTAACAGTTGAGGGAGGAGTACAATGTTTCCCTCCTCCTCCACCCCCCACCTTCAATGGCATTTTTTAAGAAATCGAGAGCGATGACATCATCATTATTGATAAAATCTTCTTGTCCGATTTATGTCGTTGATTGTTCTTATTTTTGGCGATTTATCTATCAAAAAATACCATCTTTTAAGTGGTTTTTTGATTTCTCTTTTGGTCACTGCTCTCCTTCCAATTTATGGAGTTATGCTTGTTCTTTTGAAGGAAATATTAAAAAAAAATCGGATTTTCGGATTCTTGGAAGTTTTTGGCAGATTCTTCATGAAGAAGATAACAATTTTTGGCTTTTGATCTATTTTGCTTGGAAGCCGCATTGAGTTTGTTGTTAGTGGACCTTATACCTGATATACCAATTATACCCCTAATATATTTCCGTTGACCCAGTAAAAAAATTAAATTAACAGTTGACTAACAATTTTTTGACAGAAGGACCTTACACACCAATCGTAAATTGTTTCAGGATTTTAATGTACAGAAAAATTCGGTAAGGACCTTATACCTGAGTAATAAATTGTTTAGGGACAAAAACGACCAATTTGCCTTTCTTAAACCTCTGAGAAGTGGGAATAACAAAAGGACGGTCTTTTGGTTAGGTCTAAATTGACAATTTTGTCCCTTTTTATTTTTTATTATGCGAATCTTGCCAAGTAGGCCCCTGATTTTTCGCTTTGTTTAATTGCTACCCATTATATTCCAAAAACTACATTGAACTTGGAAGCATGGAAGTACTCGATCTATTATGGAGTAGTTTTACCTTTAGATTAAGAAGTTTTAAACTCAGTAAATCGACAAATGAGTGAATACACCTAGCATAAAAAGTCAATTCTCTTTCTTGTGAGTTTCAGACTTTGGGTCTCACGCAGTATTGTATTCATTACTCCGAAAGATAAGTTTTTAAACTTATTTATCTTTCAAGATAAAACTACCGGTGATTACTAGGAAAAAAGAGTTAATAGCTATTTTGGTCACTAAATTATTTACACTATGTGATTTTTTTTATTTGACTAAATATACCACCATAATATTTACATTTAGCTAAAAAATAAATTATCACTACTTTTTTCATGATGGTTTTCAGTCCCAGTTAAATATGTGTTAAGCATGTAAATGAAAATAGAGGAATATAAAAGTAAAATAATTCAAAATCACTTTTAAAACTAACTTAACATAAAAACTAATTATGTGAAATGGATTTATTTTTTCGCATCGGCAAATAAGTAATTTTTTATATGTAAAATAAGTATCCCGTCTATTCTGTTAACAAAATTTGTTTATGTAAAATAAGTATTTGTCTTTTGCAATTAACAATTGCTCACTTTGTAAAAACATAACTTACACCTGCTTTACACATACTGAAAAATACATAGTGTTATGCAAAATA